>BQNB010046450.1:11350-43688 GCA_026074375.1 Tanacetum coccineum
GGAACATGATCACTAGTTTTGATCTAACATAATATATCAAGAACTATTATTTGGCTATCTTCGTATAACATGTTACAAATCAACCAAACCATATTAAAAATAAGAAGCATGGTTGCAAAAATGGCGAATCAGTGGTCGGTGAGTCGACCCTCTAGGCAAGCTCAGATTGACATTTCTAGCAAGTTTTGGGTATTTCCACTGAGTTTTGGGTATTTACGACGAGTTTTAGATATTTATGGCGAGTTTTTTGTATTCCCTCAAGACTTTCCTTAAAAAAACTGGTAATAGATATAAACAAAGAAGATAAGTGATTAAAACTTGTTTACGGCGGGTTCTGGGTATTTCCGACAAGATTTGCAAGTTTCCGGTAAGTTTGAACACCGTTGATAGTTGTTGACCATGGTTCCGATTAATTTGATCAATTTGCACAAATCGAAAAGATTGGTGAACCAGTAGCGTTTAGCGGCGATTAATCGACCCTGTAAGCCTTGTGTTACAACACTGATAAAAAGTAGGTAATCAAAGGGGGAATGGAAAAGATTATTACGATGGAATGAAAAAATGTTGTTTGTTTACATGTATGGAATGTAATGATTCATTACAAGGAATGACCTATTATACCAAAACCATTCCTTATGGCCCCTTACTTTTTTTTCCTTCCATCTTGTAATGAAATCAAATTACATAAAACTCCCCCATTAACTAACATATTAAATTAACTTCTTATCATTAATAGGGCATTTTAGACTTTTTTATCATGATTTCATTACGTCTATCATAGAAACCAAACATGATTAATAATGGTAATGAATCATTACATTTCACTATTTATTCCATTACGTCGGTTATTCCATTCATTTGACATTTCTTTCAGTCCAACCAAACGAACCCTAATTCTCATCTTTTTTGTAACCATGTCATTCCAATGTCAATGTATTGTTTATAAGGAGAAGCTTCTTTGCGTAAGTATATATGATTAATGCCGTAAAATCAACATAGTGGTTTGTGTTGCTTTAGTAAATCAAATATCGATTGAAGGATCGGAAAAATACCATCTATATCTACATTAGCATATCTAATAATAGTAAGTTTACTTCATTTAAAGATAAAAAAAACCAAGAGAAAAGGTTCTTAAAAATTTCTTATGCAAAAAATACTAAGGAGATTTTAACTACCATAATCCAACACCAATAACCATACATGTAGATTTTCAACATCAAATGCAACAAATAATGCTAAGTGGCTAACATGAATGATTTTGGTTGTTGCTTGACCTGTGTTCTGTTTGTGACTTGATGTTTCAAATTGGGTGTTTAAATCATAGTAGTACTTTAAGTCTCTAATAGACTTCATATTTCAACGAGAGTAATGTCGCAAGTACAACGGTTAAAATGGTTAATATTTGTGAAAGTTAACTTAGCAAACATAAGTTCATTCTCATGTTTAAATAAGTTGATGTCTTATGAGCTTATTTAAGAAGCTATTGGCTTGCTTATTATATAGAGGGCTCTGAGTTATATAACCTTTTGCTAAAATATTTTAACTTTTTGTATGTAAATTTTTAACATGAACCTACTTTTTGGTATTTAACTTTTTTACATGAACTATCGAGAACCTACTTCGGTCCGCCCTGAGACCAGCCATATCAATGGTCATTCAAAAGGTCTGAAACACTAGCCTATCGATGGGCACTCAAACAAAATAAAGTACTAGAATCTTTTAAGAGGCATTAACGTGAAGCTTATTTATAATATTAGTAAGCTGATTGAGATTCGAAAAAGCCCACTCATAAAGACATTGCTGGCATATGAATTTACCTCAGTAAGCTTAGTATAAGCTTACAAAGAAATAGATAGATGCCAACAAGTCTCATAAAGTGGGCATTTGAAAAAACTTCAACTAGCTTACATTTGATAGTATTCTTCATAGCTCTACGTGGGATGACTAAACCGCAACTGATTTTACACAATTTGTTAATGTATATATATGTTTTTAATTTACCCAACATAATACACATGTCTACATTAAGACTAATTTTCATATGTTATGCTTCTATAATTGCATGTGTGTAGGCTTTATAACATGTGAGAATTGGTCTTAATGTAGACATGTGTATTATGTTGGATAAATTTAAAACATATATACACAGTTGGTGCAACGTTTACAGTGGTTGTAATAGGCTTTATAACAATCAGATATATCCATGTTCAGCAGATCACAAGCACCCTTTTGTGATATGTAAAGCTAAAATATATAGCAAACCAAGAAATAACAAAAGTAAAGTTTACACATTACCGTATTTTGCAAGACATACTGATAGATATATAAGAGCTTACTATAAAGCCACTAAAGCTATAAAGTATAAACATTCCTTGAACAACAAAGCTTACATTCTGAGTTTGCTAACTAACATCATGTGTATTGAAAGCTCAAAATTGCTCATTTCACATGGTGGTTTGGCATGGTAAAAAGCTTAAGAATTTGCAGAAATGCTCATTTCACATGGTGGTTTGGCATGGTAAAACAATCTGCCGCACCTTAAACCGTAATATGTTGATTTGACTATACTTCTTCAGCTATAGGCCTTTTATCATACTTTAGTTGGCTTAAGAAGATCGATTTGGAAGAAACTTGTTCATAATAGTATTTGTAAGCTGATTGAAATTCTGAAAAAACTTTTTTTAGACATTTTCCTGAACATTAATTTATAATACTAAGCTTAATATATATAAGCTTACGTAAAAGTAAATACTTTCGAGAAAAGGCAAAAAAAAAGGCATCTGAGAAAATCAACTAGCCTACATTTGATGGTTCCATTCGCTTCCTATTTAAACACAACATCTTGTAGCTACTTCTCTTCATAGCTCGATGTGGGATAACCAAAGCCCAGTATTCCTCATGGCTTATTTGATTTTGGTCTAAAATGTCTAAACTTATGAATAAAAACGAGACAGAGATAGTTTATTTTGAAAAGATAAAGTATAAATAAATTTGGGGTATGAGCCAAGATGTATTTACGAACATTTTGGTCATTGTACAAATTTTCAATCATAACTATATGGTAAATGGTACTAAACTGATGTGATGATCTCAAATAGTTAGACGACCGATGCGTAAGACTTTTTCATCTTTTATTACTAAACGCATAAGACACGCAATCTGTGGGTGTAATGAGAATATGAAAAGCAAAAGAAACTCACAAATGGTTAGCTATTATTTCACATTGATAGGCGTGACATCATTCAAGTTCTCTTTACTACTTGGTACGAAAGAAGAAAAGCAATTGTACAAGTGTTGTTTACCATGTTTGGTCTATCATGTAAACATGAGGATCTGTTCTATTTTATACTTTTTTTGTGTGGAAATTGTTGTTTAATTCATGCTCGTAGATCGCGTTGGGGTGATGATGCAAGAAATGACGTTATCGCTGTAAGAAGCCTCTACCACTACTTTACAAACATCGGCCAGTCTTGCTTAGTGCTGTGTAAAGTTCTGTAAACTTTAGAAGAATTAAACTATAATGGTCAGTCTTACATTTTGTTCAGAAACTATCAAACTATTATCTAAGACTAATATATTTTGCAAAACTTTTCGCCAAATTTTCTACAAACATCATCTCTAAAGTAATTCAAGAACTTGCTTCTTTTATTATATGATATTTTTTATCTTAATTAGTCACATTCATAACTTGATCAAAAATTTATCAAGATTAACACTGGGTTAAAGTTAATTATTTAAATGATTAATGAGGCTATTGAGATTTGCAAAAGCCATCAGCAACAAAATAGTTGGCTTATAAACTTTCAATATTTATAAGCCAACAAGAAGCTGCATATGACTTTTATAAACATCAACTACCTTGCCTTTTATGCTAGTCAGCTCTTTCTATTTATAATCAACATTCTATAGCTACTTTCCCTGATAGAGTGATATGGGATGACCAAAACCGTATACTGTCATTGACTCACACAATTCGCAGAGGATTCACCAATATAAAAACCCGTAAACACCCATACCACATGAGGAAAGTACAATCTTTAACGAACATGTATAACATTGTAATGGCATACCATATTTACTTCAAGTTGAATATCATTATCACGAACTGCCACAGTTACAAATAAAATTATGAAGATACAAGATTACTTTCAGTTAGTGTTATCACAAAATTTTAGCAATTTTGATATCAATACTCTTTGCAAACATATTTACTTAATACTTGAATGTTGAAATCTTTTTGGCTGCTACTTAACCCGTGTTCCGGTGATGACTTGATTCAACGAGGTTGATATTCTACTTCAAATTATAGGTGTTTAAATCATAGTACGTCAACAGACCGCATATTTGAACCAACAGTTTGATATTTGTGAATGTTAGCATTCATAAGGTCGTTCTAATGTTTGAATAAGTAGATAACTTATGAGCATACTTAAAAAGCTATCGTAGCTTGCTTATTATATTGAGGGCTTTGAGTTATATGAGTTTTTTGCTTAGTTAAAGTTTAGTTGTTTTGCATAATTCAATAGACAATAGTTATATAACCGTACCTATTTACACTAACATGTTAAAGGGGCATTAACAGGAAACTTACATAAAATATTAATATGCTAATGATTCAAAAAATCAAAAGTGTAGGGTTGGATCAAGTGGTTAACACCCTTGTCTCTAGAGATAGAGGTCAAGGGTTCGATCCTCACCCCCTACAAGGCCGAAGATTCTTTTCTACCTTTGGCAAAACCGGAAGCTGCTCAACAAACTTGGTTGTCGTAGGGTGTCTAATCTATCCTCTCCATACACTCACTTTTTGGATCTCAAAGAATCGAAGACAGTATGGGAGTTACTTACTTTTTAGATTAAAATCCCTCATAGGAAATACTTATCCGGACATACGAATTTCCGTTTGTATGCTTGGAATATAAGCTCGCCAAAGAATACATAGTTGCCGATAAGTCTAAAAAGAGGCACTTGAAAACTTTAACTTGCTAAATTTGATGGTTTGCACTCTAAAACAACAAAAGATGCCGCGAAGCTATTCGTGGTAAATCAAAAGTGTAGCCGTTTGGGATTGTGGAAGTAGTAAAGCTCCGGGCCCGGATGGTTACTCTTTTGCGTTTGTGAAGAAGTATTGGGGCACTATTCAGAAGGATCTATATGATTTTGTTAACTTATTCTTTGCTTCTTGTGTTATGCCTAATGGTGCTAATTCATCGTTTTTCACCCTTATCCCAAAGGTCAACATCCCTACCTTAATCAAACTTTCGACCTCATATTTGCTTATTGGTATACACTATAAGATCATTGCCAAGATTTTAGCTAACCGTTTATCTAAAGTGATTGACAAGATTGTTAGCAAGGAACAGTCGGCGTTTATTGTTGGTCGTCAAATTCTTGATGGCATGTTATTCTAGCGAATTATGAGTGGTATATAAAACAAAAAGAGCTCCTCATTTTATTAATGTGGACTTTGAAAACGGCTTTTGGATTCCATATGCTGGAATTACTTTGATTCACATTTCTCGCAGTTTGGATTTGGTAATAAATGAGGTGCTCTTGGATTAATGCTTGTATCTAATTTTCGAGAGGCTTCTATTCTTATTTTTGGTTAGCCCTGCATCTGAGTTTCCATAAGCGTGGTTTTCTTAGGCAAGTGTATCACCTCTATCATCCTTTCTTTTCTCTTGGTTATGGAAGGTATCCATAATGGCTTTTTGAGGAGCAGTGGGAAATGGTTTGATTCTCTGGTGTCTAATTATAAGAATTCTACTATCAAGGTTCATCTTTTCTATGCAGATGATGTGATCATTACTACAGATTGGAATGCTAAAGACATGGATAATTCTTTCGTGTTCTTCACTGTTTTCTATCTAGCCTGGGGTTCAAGATTAATATTCAGAAGTCTAATATTTATTGTATTGGGTAATAAAGATGAAGTTTTAAGTATGGCTAGCAATGCTGGTTGTATGGCAGGTGATGTCCCTTTCAATTACCTTGGTCTCCCCATTGGTTCCAATATGAAGTCTATTGCTAGCTGGAAGACGCTTGTTGATCGTTTTCATATGAGGCTTCTCATTCATTGGAAAAGCTATCTTCTGTGATTGGGGTCGTCTGACTCATATCAAGTCTGTGCTTGGTGTCTTGTAATTCTATATATCTATCGATTTTAGAGAACCCATTTCGGTCCTTCAGACATGGAAAGAATTCGGGCTTATTTTTTTGGTGGTGGTAATAAAGATAAAAAACAAAATGGCTGGGTCTAATGGCCAATATCTTAATTCTTTCGTTAAATGGAGGGGTTAAAATGGCAGTCTTAAGCTTTCAACCTTGCTTTTTCCATACACTGGCGTTTGGAGGTTACTTTCTTCCCCACTAACGCCCTTTGGGTTCAGGTTCATCAAAGCTTATTCATGGTCAACGAAGGAGGTTCGATACAAATGGTTTGTAGCTTCAAGGGCATTTGGGCTAAACATTGTTGGGAACTCCATTTTCTTCACTCGGAATGTATTATCTTATCTAACACTTTTCGTTTTAAAGCAGTTGTGGCACTCGTATTAGATTTTGGAAAGATATTTTGGGTAGGCGAGACTCTCTTTTTACCACAGGTACAATCGGCTCTATCATCTTGATCAAGAAAAAAGAATTGTCTTTACATTGATCGTATTAATAATGGGCAATGATCTTGTGAATTGGTCTCGGACCAATTTGGTGTTAGAAATCTGGCCTATTTAAGTGACATGTTAATTGAATCGGTCAACTAAATATTTGAGGTCAATGAAGATACTTGTACTTGGAGTCATTGGTCGTTAATGATACTTTTACCGTTAGGATGCTCGTTATAGTAGATTGACCAAAATATCTTCCCATCTTGTATACTAATACTTGGGATAAATCCTATCCCCAGGTAGGTCAATGTGTTTATGTGGGAGGCTTTCCTTGGGACCGACTCCTCATTGATTGAATCTCTCTTCGGTGGTATGGTATTCCAGCCATTCTCTTGTCCTCTTGCCAATGCAATGTTGAATTGCTAATCATGTTTCTTCGAATGCGACAATTGGCTAACGATAAGTGGAAGCTTCGTTTTTAGATGGTGTGATATTCCTCTTTTTCAAGCTTCTTCTTGGGATTCTTTCAATGATTGGATCATCTCTTGGCATGCTTCTAAAGAGGAAAAAAAATACAGGTTCTATGTTATTACTACTTCGGTTCTTTGGTGGCTTTGGAGATACCGAAATAGCGTCACGTTTAGCTCTCAACCGTGAGAAAAGTGATCTATTCGATAATGTTCGGTTCCTCATCATTTTGTGGCTTCACAAATAGGGGAACCATATGAAGTTATCTTGGAATGATGGCTTATGTATCCCCTTTCGATCACGCGTAAAGGGCAATGGTTAGAGCTGCTTTTCTGGTTTTTTCTGGAGCTGGGGTTGAGTTCGTTGGGTTGGCGTACCTGTACGCACTGTTTTTTTGTTTGGCATCTTCGTCGGTTTTGAGGATGTTTTCTTTTCTTCATTTTTTTTCTTTCTCGGGATTGTTTGGGGTTTCATCAAAATCATCCCGAAGTGAAGAACGGTAGGCTCGGCCTCCGGGGCATGGGGGGTTTTTCTTTTGCCGAAGTGAAAACCGATCCGTCGGCCTTCGTGTCAAAAGTTTTTTCATCCCTTTTGATTCCCTCGCAGTTAAAGTCTAGGGATTTTACCATTTTTTGATGTTATGTATTTCTCTTTGTTGACTCTATTGTACTTTAAGTTTCTAGCGTCTTGCTAGTCTCTTTTTTTTATATATTCCATCTTTGTTGTTCAAAAAAAATAAGATACGTCTTAAATAGTAGAGTTGGACGTGAGGTGTTATACATATATTGTTCTTCTTAGGGTTAATGGCATATAATAGCAACATACTTAGCCGTTCAAATATGAAGCAAAAAAAGAGTTTTACAATACCCATCAACTTTTAGGTTTTGTGCCGTCGTATCAGCACTTGACCATTTTTACTTACAAAATCTACGTCATGTGACACATGTACATGTCATGCCCCTTTTTTAGAGCGTTAGGTTTCATGTCAGCCCTAATATACACCGTTAGGTTGTATGTGTTAGTGTTAGGGTTATATGTGTTTCAATTGGGGAAGACAACCTAACGGTGTGTATTAGGAGCTGACATGGAACCTAACGCTCTAAAAAAAGGGACATGACACATGTGTCACATGACGTGAATTTTGTAAGTAAAAATGGTCAAGTTGCTGGTATCGACACAAAACATATAAAGTTGGATGGGTATTGTGATACTTTTTTGAGTTCATATCTGATAATGGCTCAAATGGGAAAGTACGTTGCTATTATATGCCATTAACCCTTCTTCTTATCACTTCTAATTGGTAAGGGTCATGAGAGCAAGCCACACTCTTCACGCATATTAGGTTTTGGTTCCATAAAATAAAAACATAGATTTCAATTAAATGGGAACATGATCACTAGTTTTGATCTAACATAATATATCAAGAACTATTATTTGGCTATCTTCGTATAACATGTTACAAATCAACCAAACCATATTAAAAATAAGAAGCATGGTTGCAAAAATGGCGAATCAGTGGTCGGTGAGTCGACCCTCTTGTAGCTTGTAATCGGTCTAGGCAAGCTCAGATTGACATTGCTAGCAAGTTTTGGGTATTTCCGGTGAGTTTTGGGTATTTACGAACTGATTTTAGATATTTATTATGGCGAAGTTTTTTTTGTATTCCCTCAAGACTTTCCTTATAAAAACTGGTAATAGATATAAACAAAGAATATAAGTGATTAAAACTTGTTTACGGCGGGTTCTGGGTATTTCCGACAAGATTTGCAAGTTTTCGGTAAGTTTGAACACCGTTGACAGTTGTTGACCATGGTTGACCGATTAGTTTGATCGATTTACACAAATCAAAAAGATTGGTGAGCCAGTAGCGTTTAGCGGCGATTAATCGACCCTGTAAGCCTTGTGTTGCAACACTGATAAAAAGTATGTGACTTACATCTTTCTAACCACTTAAAACAGTAACGTAGTGTTTGGTATGATGTAATCAAAGGGGGAATGGAAAAGATTATTACGATGGAATGAAAAAATGTTGTTTGTTTACATGTATGGAATGTAATGATTCATTATAAGGAATGTCCTATTACACCAAAACCATTCCTAAGGGCCCCTTACTTTTTTTTCATTCGATCTTGTAAAGAAATCAAATTAAATAAAACTCCACCATTAACTAACATATTAAATTAACTTCTTATCATTAATGGGGCATTTTAGACTTTTTATCATGATTTCATTACGTCTATCATAGAAACCAAACATGATTAATAATCGTAATGAATCATTATATTCCACTATTTATTCCATTACGTCGGTTATTCCATTCATTTGACATTTCTATCAGTCCTACCAAACGAACCCTAATTCTCATCTTTTTTGTAACCATGTCATTCCAATGTCAATGTATTGTTTATAAGGAGAAGCTTCTTTGTGTAAGTATATATGATTAATGCTGTAAAATAAACATAGTGGTTTCTGTTGCTTTAGTAAATAAAATATCGATTGAAGGATCGGAAAAATACCATCTATATCTACATTAGCATATCTAATAGTAGTAAATTTACTTCATTTAAAGATACAAAAAAACCAAGAGAAAAGGTTCTTAAAAATTACTTATGCAAAAAATACTAAGGAGATTTTAACAACATAAAAAAATTAAGCCGTTAATGGAATATGAGATGGGGCCGTTCAATATATATATATATATATATATATATGTATTTAATATGAGATGGTACTTCAGTTGTTGTTGTGATATACATATTATTATTGAGTAAAATTTGCATGGGGATGAGTGTGGTTGTGGCAAGAGCTAGTTTCTTATCACTTTCAGTGTGTAGAGGTCATGTGTTCGAGCCACATCTTTACCCATTTCCCCTTTTTTTGTAAAAACACCTTAAGTAAACGACTTCTAAAACATTTTTTTAGAAACCCCATATTGTTTGTATAAAGTTATTTTCGGCTTATATGATTTCCATTTACTTTCTTTAAACCAACTCATTTTAAATTTATGGGCTTACACAGGGCTGTAGATGAACACGAACGGAACCTTCTCTACAAAACTTTTTTCAATATATCATACTTTTTTTACACACTTTTAAATAGTGTGGAATTATTTTGAGTTTATTAACACATATAAATGTGTAAAAAATAGGCTACATAAATAAATGTTAACAAATTTTAAAAAAGTAAAAAGTCTTCACACTTATATTAGTTGCAAATAAAAGTGCACACGTTTAAGTGTGCAAAAATCAATAATTTGTTCACACTTTCAGTGTGAACCCCTATTTGTAACACCCAAATCCTCCACACTTCTCATGTATGGGGATAGTGGGTGTTACAAATGGGGGTCCACACTTGAAAGTGTGAACAAATTATTGATTTTTTCACACTTAAAAGTGTAGGCTTTTATTTGTTACAAATAAAAGTGTGAAAATGAGAAAATTTGTTCACACTTATTTTTGTAACTAATTTTTACACAATCATAAAAGTCAACAAGCTCAAAATATTTTACATATTTTTTTAAAGTGTACAAAAAAAATGTGACGAAATGACATTTTTTTAAGTGCTTGTTCATGTTCGTTCATTTAATTTTAGCCGGACAAATAAACAGACACGAACGCTTAAACGAACAAAATTTCTTGTTCATATTCGTTTATTAAGAAAATGAGTTGTTCATGTTCGTTTATGTTCGTTCATTAAGAAACTAAACGAACATAAACGATCGAACATAAATGAATGTAGAAAAAACATAAACTTTATCAAATTGTGCATTATATTATCTTTTATAAGTGTTGTTTTGTTTAAACATATCAGTTTTAAAAGTATACATTTAAAAGATATGATATACGAACATAAACAAATAAATGAACATAAAAGAACGTTAATAAACGCATAATCGGACGTTCACGAATATAAACAAACGAACATGACTTTTGTTCATGTTCGTTTATTTAACTAAACGAACGTAAAATAATGTTTATGTTCGTTCATTTAATAAATAAACGAACATAAACGAACTTTTTACCGAACGGTTAATGAAATGTTTAGTTAATTTACAGCCGTAGGCTTACATAATAAACTCATATAATAAAGCATAATTTACACTTTAGGCAATAAGTTGGGGGCTTTATTGTAAATTTGGCTCTAAATTTAATCATATTAGGAAGATTGGTCAGTTTATTATAACCGTCTCTTATAAATAGAGACAAGTTTTCTCCGGTGTTCTAAATTCAGTAACGTACGTGTGGGTTTTACTTTATAGTCGATATTCACCATCTTTTGGTGTTCGTTTTCTCGATAACAACTAGAGTTCTTGTGATCGCAGTTTCCTAGCTCTAGCTTGCCGGTTGTTGGTTTCATACAACACGTACGTTGTTCTTAAGGTTTATATTTTTATGCTTTTTATTTACATGTCATGTTTTTTTACACGTTTGTGGTTTTTTACTTGTCATGTTTTGACATATTTATGTTTTCAATTTAGGTATAATAAACCCAATGGAGATGGTGGCTAACTATGTTATGTTGGAAAAAAATGGGTTTCGCAAAATGAGTTTTTGTAAACTTTAGACATTATTTAATATATGTAGATGTTATATATATTTATATTAGATTGAGGCTTTGCGTTCTCCTCGAAGAGAGCTTCGCAACGAGCTAAAGTATGTCCAAAATGGAGTTTAGATGAATGAGATATCGTGTCTCAATGTGAGGCACGTGGAACACAAAAATATGGAAACTATATCTATCCCACATTGCCTAGTGAAGGAAGTGGAATGAGGTTTATAAGGAAATCTTAGTATTGACCTTTAAATTCCTTTAGGTTGGTTATACTCCCACACTTACATGCACCCCGCGTGTGCCCACAACATGGGATTTTTTGGGTTAAGATGGGTTCGAAGCTGCTACTGAACTCATTGCGTAGGGCCTACGCAGGACTTGATGGTCACGAATGCTGCTCCGAAAGTTCGCCTGTGGGCGAAGTTATTTGCTGCAGATTTCATAACGAGTTTATACATAATATATTATGTCTTTATTAAAGATTTTCAAATAAAACGTGGGTGGAACCAAAGACAGGTTTTGCTATAAAATAACCTTGCTCATTCTGTTTTACACACAACCGAAAATACAACTCCAATTCCCATTCACGGCAGCTTCGTTAACAGCCCTTTCCAGCAGTTTGATCGATCAGAAACCTTCGATTCTTTTCGTAAATTTTCAGGCAAGTTTATCAGGTCCAGCTGTACAACAGCTTTGAACGTTGTACCCGTTTGTTTTAAGGGAATCGTGTTAAACATGGAGCCCTTGTTCCACGGACCGTTTTACTGCTTTATTTTATTTAACGTTCATTTGCCTGTCTTCTGCTTCTACCCTTTCTGTTGTTATTTTTAAATTTTTGCTTTTTATTTTCTGTTAAATTTAATTTTAGTATATTTATAAATCATTTTATTTATTTAAAGTGTAACAGTTTCACTAACATGTTATTACTTAACATACATGATCTATTGGATCGGGAAACTTCGGGTTTCTTTGCGGGGGGGGGGGTGGCTTTGCGGTAGATGGTACGAGATCGATTGTATGACGCGTAAACACGTAACTGTTCACTTGCATTACGCTCCCATGCCATTGCGTTTATCTTAAATAGTTTCTGTTTCTTGAGTTCCCTAACCATAAAAAGGTTATCCGTCTCGATTATATTTACTCCAAAAAAATTGGGTGTATCAACAACTCCATGGATTCTTTAACCCATTTCCAACACGCTTAACACAGTAAGAAACCAAGTCAACACCATGATTTTTTAACACACGAACTTCACGAACAATAGAATTCCAAATCGAAGAGGAAGATAAGCAATGATCCTGAATTTTAAGACCATGAATAGAAGAGATAACACGAGCCCATAAAGAGTTGTCTTGCGAGATGTATCTCCATACCCACTTGAAAAGTAAAGCACGATTTAAAGCGTAAAGGCTAGAGACTCTAAGACCACCATGTTTCTTAGGCGAAAGAATTTTAGACCATTTTATCCATGAAATTTTCTTCTCATTATCAAGGGCCCCATCAAAAAATCTCCTCCGGAGTGCTTCCATTGAAACAAGAACAACCTTAGGAACCTTATAAATAGACATCCGATATATGAGAGAGGATCCTAAAACAGATTTCAATAGGGTGAGCCGACCTCCAATGAATATTTCTCGGGAGCTCTTTATAGAGAAGATTTGGAGTATGGTAGTTTTAAGTTTCCATCGACTATTCGTTGTTTAGGTATATATGATTTTCCCGAAACTTCACTTCCATTTGTATACCCTCTTTTGAATCAGCTAAGGGAATTGACTTTTAGATATATAGATGTTGAAGCAGATTGCCATTGTTTCTTTCTTCAGAGGTGTCCCAAATTGGAAGTCCTCGATACCGATGATGTATGTGGAGACAAGGGGTTGCAAGTAATAAGTCAGTTTTGCAAAAAATTGCTAAAGCTCATTTTTTTGTATTGCTCCGGGACTCACATGGGACTAATTGCAGTGGCACAAGGATGTCGTTATTTGGAACATCTACATATTAGACTCACAGATATTTCAAATGAATCTTTGGAGTGTATAGGAACTAATTTGAAGAATTTGCGTGTTCTCTATTTGCGTGTGCGTAAAGACAAAGACGATATAGAAACTTATTTACCAATAGACGATGGGATCCGAGATATGTTAATCGGTTGCACCAAACTTTAGAGGCTAAGTATCTATCTTGATGCAGAAATTTTGACGGATGTAGGTTCGGTGTTTATTGGCAAATATGGTATTAATCTAATACTTCTTTATCTTCCTTATATAGTTGTCCTCCGGTCATCGGCAACTCCTGATGATTCAAAGGGATCCCAAACACATTTATTTTATTTTTCGCTTTTTTTCTCTAAATAATCATCTTGTATGAGCTTTATGTGTGTGTTGTGTGATGGCGTGTCATTCTTATCTCAATACGTGTGCATGCTTCTCTTTGGTTAAGCTTATTACTGAAGTGCATCCCATCAACGAGATAGATGGGAATCTCTCGTATTATGTTGATATAGCCATCAATCATTAAACTTTGTCTTTTAATCTTTGTTTTAACAACAGAGATCCTTCTAGTTTTTTAAAATAGTTGGTTATTAATTTGTCGCTCCTACCTTAAGGCAAAGCAAGCCATGGTGTAAAAATAAACGTCACAGAAAGGAGGAAGCCCAAGCAATAAACCACTATGCCTCAAAATACAATTATGCTTCCGTTCAAACAAACAAAGAAGTTGAAGAAACCACCAGAGTTCATTGTATTTTTCAAAAAAGTTGGTCAAAAATTTGTACACCTACTAAAGGCAAAGCAGGCCACACAAAGGTGGATGTCGCAAGCAGCGAAACACCTATGCCTGCGAATACAATTATTCTTCTGTCTTAACAAATAACAAAGAAGATGATAAAAGAAAAAGCGTTTTTCAACTTATGTTCCAGTTTGTCCGTCGAGAAGCCTCCCGTTCAAACCGTGGGTAAGTATTAGCTGTCATTCTTATCTCATGTGTCTCCCATTAGTTGTCAATCATGATTGGGAGTATAAGCCTAGTTGTCAATCATTATCTAGTCAATCATTCATTAGTGTCTATCCATTTATCTTTGTACCCTTATAAATTTTAATTTATGATTAGTGGAATGAACACACAAAGTTTCACCATCTTACATAGATTACGCCATAAAAAGGAAAAAGTAGTAAGCTAAGTAATATTAGGGTTGAATAAAGGGAGTTAAAACTTTTTAAGGGTATAATAGTCCACCAATAATAATTTTATGTGCATGAATAAAAAATGTATGTGCACATATCAATTCCCTTCTATAATACAAGAAGTTTGAAATATACAAAAATACTACGCATGAAGAAACATAAGTTACTAATATACAAATGGTAAGTTTGATACTGATGATCTTGAAAAGCATATTCATACGCAGGATATGTTTTTTTTTAACTTGTTTTCTTTGTAATAAAACATAACTTACTAATATACGTTTCTTTAATTAGTCATAACCCCATCCGGTTGGACCATGGAACTGGTACGACGGCTAGTTTGATACTGATGATCTTGAAACCATATTTTCAGCATAACATGATAGGAATAGAACTTGTCGATCAACACCAACGCTGTAAATTTTATAAAAAAATAATAAATTATAAAAACACAGTTGGAGCAACGTGTACAGGGTTGTAACAGGCTTTATAGCAATCAGATCCATGTTCAGCACATCACAAGTACCCGCTTGTGATATTTAAATCTAAAATAGCACAAAGCAATAACAAAAGTAAATTTTTTCCACATTACCGTATTTTGCAAGATATAATTATAGATATATAAGAGCTTCTTTTTCTAACAAGTCATGCTGGTATACACTTATGTCTTCTTGTGCTAGATTGTACGCTCTATAAAGCCACTAAAGCTCCAAACATTCCTTGAACAACATAGCGTACGTTCTGAGTTTGCTGGCTAATAAGACCTACAAAGAAAAGATTTAAGGAATGAGTCCATAATAGTTAGACGACCGATGTGTAAAACTTTTTCGTCTTTTATTACTAAACGAAAGCGCAAATTACTTCTAGTCTCAATACAATGCATACGACACATAATGTATGGGTGTAAAGGGAACATGAAAAGCAAAAGAAACTCACAAATGGTTGGTCATTATATCATACGACACATGTTCTATTGATGATAACTTGGGCTAAAAGAAAATGATAGGTTCAAGAGTCGTTTAGAAAGTAAACTTTGGTTCACAAATTCATAATATCAAAATTTCTCACCAATAAGAGTATATTGGCAAGACTTTAGAATATAGAGGTTACAAAGAAAAGTAAATTAAATTAAAGGTTAAAGTTGTAAAAAGATATGAGTTTTATGATGCATTTTCCAAAACATGGGAACAACCTTCTTACGTTTTCATATGTTTGGACTATCAATAGCATAACGAACTATTCAAGCTTATATTTTTTCTTGTCGTAGAAGCATTGTTGTTTACATCTCTTATGTTCATAGTCGCGATGAGTGATGATGCCAAAAAATGACGAAATGACATTTCTCTAGTGACATATATGTCTGGTCTTGTAAAGACGTGCTATGTGAAACATTATAAGGCATTTGACACAAAAACAGAAAACAAAAAATAAATGAGATAGATTTTAGTCCATGTCTAATTGTCTATTACTAGTACGTATTTAGTTAAAGTGAAATTACCTTAAGACATGCAACTGAATCCAAATAAATGCAAACAAAAACTATGCATTGACACACCTTCAAGAAGACTATCTATATATGATGTTTAAAGCTAATTAACAAAAGGTGTCCTTAATTTATAAAGGGAAGTTCTAAATTTGGAAGGTCATATTACAAACAACAAAATTCAAAGTCAAAAACTTAAAATGGAAGTACCGTAAGACTTGCAACGGAATCAAAATAAAATTGGAAGAAAACTAAACACACATCATTTCAAATTAGAGCATTTTCCGTTCATCCATTAACTTGCACCCAAACTCTTCAATATGTCTGTATGCTTCAAGGGGACACATGGTGAAACTAAACTCTCAATGACAATACCCATTTCACTGAATCCGTTAAAGTTCTGAGGTATCTGAGTAAATGAACTATTTGTAGGATAATTTTGATGGGCTAAGGTCATGGAGCGGGTTAGTGGATAGTTTGATCCATTAAGAAGAGACTGGGTAGTTGCATTGACCGAGTATAATGGAAGTATACATTGGGTTTTACTAGTTCTTAGGTTTCCCTATTAATTAGAAGGTCATGGCAGTGAGTACACCCACGTTCCATTTCATGCATGTTTTGTGTACTTTAGCATTTAGTATATAAATAGGTAGTAGTCCTTTGTATCTGTGTGTATTTTTAGTTTCTTTCACTTAATAGAAATCACATTGAAAACCCAATAACCTAGTATATCAATATCACATTGCTGTTTTGATTGATGTTTGTGGGTGTGAGTTCGGGGTGGGGAAGGGACTGAAACCAACATTTGGTATCAGAGCTTCGGTTCGATTAAAGGCGGGTTTGAGAGTTGGTTTCAAGAGAAGGTGTAGCCCTTAGGGGCGGACGCAGCAGGGAACGGGTTTTGTCTTTAAGGGGCGTTGAGTTGTTCCATGTTGAAGAGACTAACCGACGGAAGTGCGTGAAACGAACGAGAAGGATCCGTCAAAGTAGAGGGTAAAGCGTGTAGCTTGTTCTTCTTAGTCGATGGAATAGGACTCTTGGGATGGGGTCGATCGGAAAATGGGCTGGGACTGTTTTACAGAGGAAGACGGAGACGGTAAGGTGTTTTGGGACATCCATTGTCGTGGGGGAGACGGGGAGTACCGTTCAAGACGTTGGGGGTGACCAGTGATGAACATAGGTGGTCCGTAGCTGTTAGTTGTGATCAAATCCGACTGTAGGTTCTAAGTCACCGGAAAATGAGGAGATTAACCGGGTCGCTAGATAAACGGACAGGAAGTGTCGGGAAAAGCAGGTAGCTTTGATTCGGTTTGTTTGGCGGGTGAAAGAAAAAGGTAGAAGCGGGTGGCTTTGTTTTCTTGATCGGTGGAATAATGCTCTCGTGTCACAGAAGTGTTATGAGCAAACAGTCGGGTGGTAGGGGACTTTGGACTTGAACGAGGTAGAGGTCGTGAGTCCAGAAAAAGTCAGAAACAATGGAGAATCAACACGGTGTGAACATTATGGCGTTGGAAGTTCAAATCGGGTGGCTTTGGATGTGGCCGGGGAAGAGGTCGTGGGTCCGGGAGGAGTCGAGATGGTAATGAACGTGACCAACGAGATGTCATGTTACATGTTACATGTGTTATGAAAAATAGAAAAGAGGTTGATAGAAGACTTTGGATGTGACCGTGGTGAAGGTCGGGTGTCCGGGAAAGGTCTTGAACAAACAAAAGAACCGTGGAAGAGGCTCGAGTCGAGATCATCAAGATTATGGGGGTGAATGTAGGATAATCTTGATGGGCTAAGGTCATGGAGCGGGTCAATGGATAGTTTGATCTATTGAGAAGAGACTGGGTAGTTGCATTGACCAAGTATAATGGAAGTATACATTGGGTTTTACTAGTTCTTAGGTTTCCCTATTATTTAGGAGGTCATGGCAGTGAGTACACCTACATTTTATTTCATGCATGTTTTGTGTACTTTAGCATTTAGTATATAAATAGGTAGTAGTCCTTTGTATCTGTGTGTATTTTTAGTTTCTTTCACTTAATAGAAATCACATTGAAAACCCATTAACCCAGTATATCAATATCACATTGCTGGTGTTTGTGGGTGTGAGTTCGGGGTGGGGAAGGGTCTGAAACCAACACTATTATGGATGTCATACACCACTAATTTTGCCCCAAATCGCAACAACACCTTCCCATCATTTGAGATACACAAAGGTACCACATAATGATGCGGCCCAAGATCATTTTGGTATGGGATACAAACCAATTTGGTCCAAGAATCTTTCACACCATAAACCTTCATTACCCAAACATCCACACGACTTACGCTATACTTACAATGGACACACAACCATTTTCCGAGAACCCCCAAACCAAAATATTTACTAGCCCAAAATTTTGATCACCACCCGCCCAATGAAGAGCTCCATTTGAATACTTACCAAATTCATAAGATTGATAATTGATATTAGAGAATAGATAACCATGAGGGAAATAACCTAATTTCTTCCAAGTTCCAGTTTTCAAGGAGCATATCTTTACCTTGCTTCGCACAGTTATGGCAACAACCTTGTAATCATCGGTAGACTCATCATACCCAAAACCATGCATCGCACCATACGAAACTTTAGGTAACGCACTCCATATTCTAGTATCGGGGTTGTAAATAAGCGGAGTGTAAGAGTTCAAAATACATAACAATCCATTGCAAGAACCAATTAATTTTAGACCGCGCTCACGAAGCCTCTTGAGTACTTCCATTGAAAAACAAGGCTCTAACTCATTAATAGATTTCTCAAACACCACATGATAAACAGGACAACTGTTGAAAGATCTATCTTCATTATTGTTGATAATTAGTCGGTGGTGTGCAAAGTTAAGGTTGCATGTTGATGACATAAGATGATATTTAATGAAGTGTGGATCGGATATTAAAGAGTGCCATAATTTGCAAATCTTTTATATAATAAAAAATTATATCATTTCAAAGTTTTCTATCAGATTAAATTTTATATAAAAATAAATTGGACCAATCATAAAACTTGATTTTGCCACGTAGGCAAAATCGTGCGATGTGATTGGTCAATAAAAAGTCAAAATTGAATCAATTCGGTCAAAATTGAAAAAAATATGACGGAGAAATCTGATGGAGGAAAAAACACATAAAAATATACGTGTTAAATTTGTGAAAACAAAAACTTGAAAAAATGGGAGATAATTAATAAAACTTTAGTGGTTTAATTTTAAATAAATTATATGGAGTTAAAAGTGTGAATTTATAAATTTACAAATTTTATTATGACTTTAAATAATAAACAAATAACCCCTTAAACTATATACCTCTAGAGTTTATATTTTAAAATACAACAAATGTAAACAATTTCTTACTTCCAAACAAAGATTTAACATTATCTAATCAAATCTCAAATCTACCTAAAAGGGTAGTTTTGCTGGGGATTAGTTGGCTCACAATGTCGAGTCAGAAAACAGGTAAATCAAAAGAAATATATACTACGTAATATATACAAGATTTAATGAATCTATTATATTCATATATTTCGATAATACTCTATAACATAACTTATAAAACCGAAAAAAATAAAAATATATATGTAGTTTAGAAAAACATAATGTATAAGCCCCGTGCGTGCACGGGCATTAAAACTAGTTATAAAAGGATCCGTCAAAGTAGAGGGTAAAGCGTGTAGCTTGTTCTTCTTAGTCGATGGAATAGGACTCTTGGGATGGGGTCGATCGGAAAATGGGCTGGGACTGTTTTACAGAGGAAGACGGAGACGGTAAGGTGTTTTGGGACATCCATTGTCGTGGGGGAGACGGGGAGTACCGTTCAAGACGTTGGGGGTGACCAGTG
This sequence comes from Tanacetum coccineum, assembly GCA_026074375.1. Taxonomy (NCBI): domain Eukaryota; kingdom Viridiplantae; phylum Streptophyta; class Magnoliopsida; order Asterales; family Asteraceae; genus Tanacetum; species Tanacetum coccineum. Next base: position 31,498 of record BQNB010046450.1, read on the forward strand.
ATGAACATAGGTGGTCCGTAGCTGTTAGTTGTGATCAAATCCGACTGTAGGTTCTAAGTCACCGGAAAATGAGGAGATTAACCGGGTCGCTAGATAAACGGACAGGAAGTGTCGGGAAAAGCAGGTAGCTTTGATTCGGTTTGTTTGGCGGGTGAAAGAAAAAGGTAGAAGCGGGTGGCTTTGTTTTCTTGATCGGTGGAATAATGCTCTCGTGTCACAGAAGTGTTATGAGCAAACAGTCGGGTGGTAGGGGACTTTGGACTTGAACGAGGTAGAGGTCGTGAGTCCAGAAAAAGTCAGAAACAATGGAGAATCAACACGGTGTGAACATTATGGCGTTGGAAGTTCAAATCGGGTGGCTTTGGATGTGGCCGGGGAAGAGGTCGTGGGTCCGGGAGGAGTCGAGATGGTAATGAACGTGACCAACGAGATGTCATGTTACATGTTACATGTGTTATGAAAAATAGAAAAGAGGTTGATAGAAGACTTTGGATGTGACCGTGGTGAAGGTCGGGTGTCCGGGAAAGGTCTTGAACAAACAAAAGAACCGTGGAAGAGGCTCGAGTCGAGATCATCAAGATTATGGGGGTGAATGTAGGATAATCTTGATGGGCTAAGGTCATGGAGCGGGTCAATGGATAGTTTGATCTATTGAGAAGAGACTGGGTAGTTGCATTGACCAAGTATAATGGAAGTATACATTGGGTTTTACTAGTTCTTAGGTTTCCCTATTATTTAGGAGGTCATGGCAGTGAGTACACCTACATTTTATTTCATGCATGTTTTGTGTACTTTAGCATTTAGTATATAAATAGGTAGTAGTCCTTTGTATCTGTGTGTATTTTTAGTTTCTTTCACTTAATAGAAATCACATTGAAAACCCATTAACCCAGTATATCAATATCACATTGCTGGTGTTTGTGGGTGTGAGTTCGGGGTGGGGAAGGGTCTGAAACCAACACTATTATGGATGTCATACACCACTAATTTTGCCCCAAATCGCAACAACACCTTCCCATCATTTGAGATACACAAAGGTACCACATAATGATGCGGCCCAAGATCATTTTGGTATGGGATACAAACCAATTTGGTCCAAGAATCTTTCACACCATAAACCTTCATTACCCAAACATCCACACGACTTACGCTATACTTACAATGGACACACAACCATTTTCCGAGAACCCCCAAACCAAAATATTTACTAGCCCAAAATTTTGATCACCACCCGCCCAATGAAGAGCTCCATTTGAATACTTACCAAATTCATAAGATTGATAATTGATATTAGAGAATAGATAACCATGAGGGAAATAACCTAATTTCTTCCAAGTTCCAGTTTTCAAGGAGCATATCTTTACCTTGCTTCGCACAGTTATGGCAACAACCTTGTAATCATCGGTAGACTCATCATACCCAAAACCATGCATCGCACCATACGAAACTTTAGGTAACGCACTCCATATTCTAGTATCGGGGTTGTAAATAAGCGGAGTGTAAGAGTTCAAAATACATAACAATCCATTGCAAGAACCAATTAATTTTAGACCGCGCTCACGAAGCCTCTTGAGTACTTCCATTGAAAAACAAGGCTCTAACTCATTAATAGATTTCTCAAACACCACATGATAAACAGGACAACTGTTGAAAGATCTATCTTCATTATTGTTGATAATTAGTCGGTGGTGTGCAAAGTTAAGGTTGCATGTTGATGACATAAGATGATATTTAATGAAGTGTGGATCGGATATTAAAGAGTGCCATAATTTGCAAATCTTTTATATAATAAAAAATTATATCATTTCAAAGTTTTCTATCAGATTAAATTTTATATAAAAATAAATTGGACCAATCATAAAACTTGATTTTGCCACGTAGGCAAAATCGTGCGATGTGATTGGTCAATAAAAAGTCAAAATTGAATCAATTTGGTCAAAATTGAAAAAAATATGGTGGAGAAATCTGATGGAGAAAAAAACACATAAAAATATACGTGTCAAATTTGTGAAAACAAAAACTTAAAAAAAGGGGAGATAATTAATAAAACTTTAGTGGTTTAATTTTAAATAAATTATATAGAGTTAAAAGTGTAAATTTATAAATTTACAAATTTTATTATGACTTTAAATAATAAACAAATAACCCCTTAAACTATATACCTTTAGACTTTATATTTTAAAATACAACAAATGGTAACAATTTCTTACCTTTAGACTTTATATTTTAAAATACAACAAATGTAAACAATTTTTTACTTCCAAACAAAGATTTAACATTATCTAATCAAATCTCAAATCTATCAAAAAGGGTAGTTTTGCTGTGATTAGTTGGCTCACAATGTCGAGTCAGAGAAAACAGGTACGTAATATATACAAGATTTAATGAATCTATTATCTTCATATATTTCGATAATACTTTATAACATAACTTATAAAACCGAAAAAAATAAATATATATATGTAGTTTAGAAAAACATAATGTATTAGCCCCGTGCGTGCACGGTCATTAAAACTAGTAGACTTACACAGTAATATCGATTTCACTATAAGCCTAATGAGAATTTCAAGAATGATCTCATTCGGAAAATACGATGCTTTGATTTTCTTTTGTTGATCATGTTCATCTTCAAGTGCCATAGTCGATCTAGGGTTCTTGTTTTTTTTTCACGGAAAATATGTTCCAGAAACCAGAATATGCGTATATAACTTTAACTATAATTTATTTTATATTATATGTATATATATATATATATATATATATATATATATATATATATATATATATATATATATATATATATATATATATAGGGGCTTTCTTTTCAGAACCATTCTTAGTGCGAGAACTGACAGAACCACCAAAAACATACATGCACGCCTTTTAAAAATAAAAAAAATACATGAAAATCATCAATAATCGTAAGAATCCACCTATGTTCTTCAGTATCATCATGAACTCTTCCTCTTCTTTCACAAAAACCTTACACACGGCCGCAATATTGTTGTTGCACGCTTTATAAGAACATACATGCACACCTTCAAAGAAAAATTTTGTATTTCCAATTTCTTATCAAATTATTTATAACAACTATGTTTTTTTAAAACATATATGTTGTTTTTAAAACATATGTGAAAAAAATACAATTATTGAAGGCGTGCATGCATGTTTTTGGTGGTTCTGTCAGTTCTCGCACTAAGAATGGTTCTGAAAAGAAAGTCTCACTATATATATATATATATATATATATATATATATAGAGGAAGGTTAAAATAAAAAGACAAATATCCGTGAGAAGGATAAAAAGAAAACTTTTTTTAAAAAGTTCTCAAAAAATTTCAAAAAAATTCCACAAAATCAGGTATGTTGGTGCATAAAACTTTTGTAAAAGAAGTTTTTCTAATTTTGAGTTTTCATACGTTTTTTTAATGCACAAAAAAATAAAATTTGATGCACAAAAAATTTTTGATGCACAAAATTTTTAACTTGTTATAGTTTGATGCGCAATAAAATTTTGATGCAAAAAGTCAAAAGAAGTTGGGTACAAAAACGAATTTTTGATGCACAAAAAAACGATTTAATGCACAAACGTTTTTTTCATAATTTTTTTTCGGCAAAAATATTCACTTTAAAAAAAACTTCCTTCACAACTTTTTCATGCACCAACATACACGATCTTGTGGAATTTTTTCAGAATTTTTTGAGAACTTTTTTAAAAAAATTTCTTTTTTATCCTTCTCACGGATATTTGTCTTTTTATTTGATCTTTATCTTATATATATATATATATATATATATATATATATATATATATATATATATATAGGATAAAGATCAAATAAAAAGACAAATATTCTGTTTTGAGAAGGATTAAAAGTTTTTTTTTTTTAAGTTCTCAAAAATTTCTAGAAAAAATTCCATCAAGATCGTGTATGTTGTTGTGCAAAAAAAAGTTGCAAAGGAAGTTTTTCTAAAAGTGGATAGTTTTGCGAAATTTTTTATAAAAAAAACGTTTGTGCATTAAATCGGTTTTTTGTGCATCAAAAATTCGTTTTTGTACCCAACTTCTTTTGACTTTTTGCATCAAAATTTTATTGCGCATCAAACTATAACAAGTCGAAAAATTTGTGCATCAAAATTTTTTTGTACATCAAAATTTCTTTTTTTGCGCATTAAAAAAAACGTTTAATAAAAACTCAAAAATTAGAAAAAACTTCTTTACAAAAGTTTTATGAATCCAACATACCTGATTTAATGGAATTTTTTAGATTTTTTCAAAGAAACTTTTAAAAAAAATTCTTTTTATATTTCTCATGAATATTTTGCTTTTATTTTAATCCTTCCTACTCTCGCTTCTCTCTTTATATATATTTATATATATTATATATATATATATTGATATATATGATAAAGTTCAATAAAAAGGACAAATATTCGTGAGAAAAATAAAAAGATTTATTTTTTTTAAAAGTTCACTTAGACAAAATTCTGAATAAAATTCACTACAAGATCGTGTAGTTGGTGCATGAAAAAGTTGTGAAAGAAGTTTTTTTAAAAGTGGATAGTTTTGCCCAAAAAATTTTAATTAAAAAACGTTGTGTATTAAATCGGTTTTTTTTTTTTGACTGCATCAAAAATTCTTTTTTGTACCTAAAACTTCTTTGACTTTTCGCATCAAAATTTTATTGGTATCAAACTATACAAGTCGAAAAATTTGTGCATCAAAAATTTCTTTTTTTGCGTCATTAAAAAAGATATAAAAACTCAAAATTAGAAAAACTTCTTTTACAAAAGTTTTATGCACCAACATACCTGATTTAATGGAATTTTTTTGGAATTTTTCGAGAACTTTTTAAAAAAGTTTTCTTTTTATCCTTTTCACGAATATTTGTCTTTTTATTATTTATTATTATATATAATATATATTTTATATATATTATTATATATATATATATATATATATATATATATATGTGTGTGTGTGTATATATATATATATATACTAGTAACATAACCCGCCCGACGGGCGGGTACGGTTCAAATGTTTTTTTAAGACAATGTTTGTCGTTCAGTTCTAATGGTTGTTGTGTTTGTGTAAACATAGAATCTTCATTTCTCTTTTTCATTTGATTCTTGACAGTGTGACATATAGTCGTCTGTGTGAGAATATTGTCTTTGTTAAAGCAAACCACCCTTTGATAGTGTCTGGCCTTGGCTCTTAGTAATTGTAATTGTCAATTTTAACACTTGAACTATTGGTGGTGTAGTTAAAATAAAATTCGCTAAATAATTAATAAACACAACAACCATTACGCCCGATGGGCAGGCTTGTTTTGTGAATATCGTTTAAAAAAATTAAGTAAATTTAAATCAACCATAAACATACAGAATCATTTATTGAATGCATTAACAGCGAAAATAAATGTAAACTAAATGTTTATATATAATGAACCCCTTCTTGGTATCCTTGGGTTACGGGTTAGGAATCAATGTAAGCTTGTGAAATTCACCATACCATTGATCATTAGACTCATGGTTTTTGTGACGTAAGTTTCTGAATGATCAAATAATTGCATAAGTATGAGATCCACCCACTTTGGCTACCAATGTCCTTATAACATGTTGCAAAAGCCAAGTATTAACCCTATAATGTGTAACAGAAAACAGTTAGTATTAACTCCAAAATCAAAACTTTGAATACTAAAAGCATAAGTTAGTATAACTTCAAGCTCAAGACTTTAGTGATCAAGAACAAACAATCAACCACCAAGTAACTAAAAATGAGCATTCATATTAGAGTAAGGCAATTTAAAAGGGTATACATGTATAATACCTTGGCCCTCTTTCATTCACCTTCCATTGTGTAAGTTCTCTGTGTCCCGGTTTGTCCGAAGGCAAAAATGGTGCAATTGAAACCTTCTAAAACTTCATTTACAATTTGAATAACAGCTACAAAGAGGTTTTGGCGAAAAGAAAAAGGTTTTTTTTCTAACGGATACAACACTCCATCTTCAACATTAGCTCTTCTTGTTTTGTCAGTTGTGATACCTTGCATGTTGATCTTTTCCCGTGGGCAACGAACTCGATCCTTGCTAACTGAGCTCAAGCGTAGATGATTAAAACTCGTTAAGCTATCAAGTCAAGCTCAAGCTTACCTTATTATTTTCACGCCAAGCTCAGGCCCTGTCAAGCTTGAGCTCAGCTTGACTCGATTACACCTCTATCCCTAAGTCAAAGTTTAAAAACATGATATTGAATACAAAAACATGTAACTTTGTATCTTTTTGCTCAATGAAATCATATATTGGTTTATCTCACAAACAAAAATATATAAGGCTAAGTAACGATATGAATAATATCTGTGACGTAAGCATATAATGGTTTTTTTATTTTGCTTAACATAACTCTAGCCTCTAGGGGATGTGTTTATGACAAAAATGACATGGTTAGAGTGTTGTACTTTAACCACTTTGAGATGACTTTCATCAACCACTTTAGGTGATCATGGTCAAATTACAACAATATAAGTATATGTTTTTGTCTCATAAACACAACCTTAGAGCCATATTAACAAAATGATAGCAAGTTTATTTTTGGATTCGAGTGCTAGTGTACTCTATTTTGATAAAAAGCGGTTTACTTCATTACCATTACCTTTGGAGAGTTCAGGGTAAAGTTTGTTGATCAGCACCAAGATATTGATATGAAAGAAAGCCTTCATCAGGCAAGTCTTGTTCCTCCCAAATCACCCACTAATTATAGGCATAACACAAGACCATAAAACTTTGTGGGTAGTGACCACTACCCTTTTTATACACTTAACCCAATTGGCAACCGAAAATCCCATTCCAATTCTGGGTACAAAAATGGTGTGATAAAACCACCACTTGCAGCTTCTACATGAGTCGGAGTATCCCATCTACATTCCCATAACAAATGGCATAAGAAAGAAATAGTCAATAAGAATAAATATAAACAAAACTATGATTGCAACGATAATGAATTTTAGGCATACCCTTTTTCTCATTTTTCTCACTAGAGTCATATAAGAACTTAACGTCTTCAAACTCACCATTGAGGGTCGAACCCAAAATAGCAGCAACACAGATGGTTTCTTGTTCGACCATCTCTACAGCCTATTCGGGGTCCATGACATAATAACCTTCACTTAACTTTACTTCCTTCAACTCTACTTCAAAATATCTCGCAAATTTCTCCCAGCAAACCCTTATAAAATTATAAGAAAAGCTATAAAACATACCTTTAGTCTTTAGTGAATGTTAACAAAAATAACATTTTGCTTACTTGAAACATTGGCTCCAGTGACATGTTAGTTTGTCATAAGTATACCACACTATCATTTTGGTTTGGCTATACTTTTCGAAGCAAGTCCAGTAAAGGCCCAGCCCCCCCAAAAAATAATTGCCTAGGATGACACAGATTCCAACCCCAACGGCAGTCTCAAGTCCCAAAGTGGTGTCATTCAAAAGTTGTGATGTCCATATTTACACAACAATCTGCAATTCATTTTAACATAAATTCAAAACAAAGAAAAAACATGTAAAAGATCATACATTGCATCACAAATTACAAACAATCAAAAAATTAATGTACGTGAAGGGTTGGGTTTGGTCATGATTTTACATTGACTTAGTATCATTTTAGTAATCACCATAGTCCATATGACTATATATTTTTAAGGGACAATTACATATATAATCACTAAAACTTGTTTGAACGTAATGGTTTTTCTTTTTAATTTTACAAATGGAACCAAGTAATTTAAATGACTGGATCTTAACTATATAGTTATAGCTTGACGCTATATGAGTGGCTAAGAAATTGTGGGTTCTAATCTAATTTGTCTCTCAAAGATACAATTTAGGAAAAACTAAATAAAGTGTTAGCTTAAACTATTTTTGGTATTGCCGACTCACTATCAGTCTAAAATTTTCATTAGCACATTTACTCTTTTGGGAACTTGTGGATTAGTAACATTACTAAGACGTCTAATAAACATGACACGACACACGAGTGTACCTAAGAAATAAATAAATGATTTTAGTTATACATGTATGAAAAGTGAATACTAAAGTTAAAGAAGCTCAAAAGAACATACCTCTGTTAACCCAACCATGCTAATTTCAGGATGGGAAAAACATGCAGCTGGGATGCTGAGATGATTTAGAACATGATCTTTCCCAGACACTTGCTCAACAACTATGTAAAAATGAATATTGCCAAGTCAGATCGATAACAATAGTGCAATACGATCAATGAAAAGTAAACACAAGGTCACCTTAAAATTACCATGGGCACTTGCTGCATGAGCAAGCATCATTTTTCCATTAGCATTACCAATGCAATACAAGTAAGGTACCTAATCAGCAAACTTATGTCACGGGAACCCAGATGTTGAGTATGATTAAATGCTTAAGGATAAACAGAGATTACGTACCACTTCTCCATTCGATTCAATAACGCGCATGCGTTTATCAACTGGAATAAAACCACGTGGTGTTTCCACATTGACCTATAATAAGCGAACTAATCAGCATTTTTTAATGACTGATTTTACTCATTAGAGCCTTAGATCTAGTAGCCTATTAATAGGTTCACTTACATTTTCCAAACCGAGACCTTATGTAAATGGAGCCCTTCCTGTTGCAATGAGAGCAACATCTACCTGTAGTAAATAGAAAAGAACAAAGCTAAGATGCACTAAGATAAGTAGCTACAAAGAAAACAATTCAATAAAAAACATGGACAAAATAATTTGAGTTGAGTCAGGTTACATGAAATTGCATGTGATGCATGATGTCAAGTCCCCAAGCCCAACAGGAAAAAGGATGAGGCAAAAACCTTTATGGCAAGGGTCAAATCTAGGCATCAACTGATCTAAAGCTTCTACAAATGTCACCTGTGAGATAATAAGAAGCATCATCATATAACTGTACATTAGTTTATTTTATGCATACAACAAATCTTATAACAAAACACCCTGTAATCTTAACCTTGACGACCTAAAGTCCTGGATTATATATCACTTACTGAAAAGGCTCAAATGCATTGAATAACAAATACATATAATGCAAAACAAAAACATATCAATATATTTTCCACATGAGTCTTGTTTCTCTGAGTTTAATTGATTATGAGATAGTAATCAATGGTTGTTGTTAAATGTATATACTATTTACAATTGGATATAGTTGCAGATTCTTGGCTGACTGAAAGTCGTTGATGATGGTGACGAACTTGTGCCTGTTGTACATGGGTGCGGTTCCTCATCTGCTGATACCGAGTTGATTTACCTTTGGTGTGGCGAATATCTGTATCACCTGCATTGAGACATGATAGTCACTGAGTAAATGTATACATAAGGCGTGGTTACAGAGAATACGTAGTTAACGTACATTGTAATGAACATTTGGGCTCAGTAGGCCTCATGACTGATACAATAGAATGTTGATGCACCACATGATTGCTGTCTGGATTTGGTGCCTTTGCAAGGAGACGGAGTAATGTATTCAGCAAATGGGATGGCCCCATTGTTAACCGGAAAGTGGTCGAACTCATGAGGACATAAATATTATTGTTTACTGTTGTGTTCAACTTCAGACGCTACATATCCAGGAAAGGAAAAAAGTTAGTAAACACACACTTGTGGCAAAATGAAAGTGACGAAGAGGACTGCTTACATGTTGATCCATCAATGTGAGAATCATGCTACTGTGTATCATGGAGTTCATTTACTTTTCTATATACTTATTAGAAGACTGGAGAAGAGAACTTTCTTCTCCTTTCCTTCCTTACTACTTCTCTATGGAGTTCGTTTACTTTTATGTTTAATCAAGTATCCATTGTTAATAGAATATCCAACTCTATCTGCTAATAAGAATGAGTATTAACCAAATGAGAAACAATTTAACCACCTATTACTGAATTGGTTATCGTCAAAGGAGTCTGAGGTATAGCAACCAAAGCTGCCAAGGATTTATATAGTTTTATAAAATTTTAAAATGCATAAATAAAAAGGTATCGAAACATACAATCTCTAACAAAAAGGATAATCCTTCATCCTCTTGCGGTAGCAAGCAACAATGTGAATCACGTTCTCAACTGAATCTATAATGAGTTTAGAATCCTTGTTAATGTATGTTTATAATAATAGAATCATTCTTGTAAATCTTGTTCATAATTTCGATCCTGGAAACCACGAATATACCTGTGCAAAAGCTAAAAGGATAATCCTTCACCCTCTTGCGGTAGCGAGCAACAATGTGAATCATGTTCTCAACTGAATCCATAATAAGTTTAGAATCCTTGTTAATGTACAGGTGTGCCTCCAAATTCTTGATAGAAATTGCTTCCTTATGCAGTTTTCGTAAATCATTAGAAAGTTTAGATAAAGCCCCTATCATTACAAAGCTAACATAGGAAAAACAATGTCCTTGCTTGATTGCTACTAAATTTATATATTTAGCATTAAAGTAAAAAGAAAAATGAACCAGAGAATGAAAATGCATATTATACCACGTCCCTTGACAATCTTGAATTCCTTAGGGGATATGTCGTTCTTGACCTGAGGATAGGGGCAAGAAGCAAATAAGAAATGGACATGTCCTCAAGCCTGAAAGAAAAAAAAAGATATTAGGGTTTATGATGAATAACGAATGATGAATAGGTTTTTGAAGATATGTAAACTTTTGGTATCCTCAACGAATTAAAAACATATACGATGCAACTTTGGATGCATACTAATGGATTTCTGATGCAATAGCACAACATATGAAGTCATTAGGGAAGTTGCAAAGCGATATTTCTACTTTTTTTATACCAATCACGGTATCAAGTTTCCACGCTTCATGTCAAGACATTTATGTCTCCAATAGCGAAAGTAGATAAACTGGATTAGAATATAAAAAAATGTCAAGGATCAACAGGTTTAGGCAAAATGACAGTCTGAAATAAATTGTAAAAAAAGAAACAAAACATAGTATATTTCAAGGATACAAAAGAATCAAGTATTACACATCCATTTGATTCTACAACCCATGGAAGATTTGGTTTTATTTTTTACCACTGCATGCTGCTCACAAGTATGAACGCATATACAAAATAAAAATCAATTTCAACTAAAAGAGAGTTAACATTTGAAATTTACATATAAGTGTTGTTTCTCTTCAAACTATGCAAACCATTTTCTTTATCAGATTATGTTTGTTAATATTTATTATATGTGAATGCAGAGAAAGTAAAAAGTATTTGTTTGTTTAATCTGTCTATAAGGTGTATGAAAACCTTAAAATCTATAAGTTGGTAATGGGCCAAAGAGTAAATAATGATCAAAACCTTAACATTGCATAGATTTCAAGGTCTGATACTCCTTATAAACAGATTAAACAAAAAAAACGTTTATTCTATCCATATTCAAACTAATGAGGAGAACACTTACCTTGCTACATAAGTAGAGTTTTCCATTAGAGTAAAGATAAGCATTAGTGGATCCAGACCGTGCATGTTTTGTTGAACGAACACAAGTTAGATTAGTAGAAACAAATGGATGAGTATAATAACAGATACAATGCATGATTTAAATTTGCTATAGTTGAATATGAATTAAACATACCGATCCGTGTTAATTTATGATTTTTTGTCATGGTCGTGTTTATGTGGGTATATCTACGAAAAAGATATGTTTTCTTGATTAAAAAGTCACATATTTGGATGAATAGAGAGTATATTTTGATATATTTTTATAGGAGTATATCTTGATATATTTTTGAAAATTAAAAGTTATCAACATGGTTTTTTTTAGAATATATTATTGTAGTTTTGAATTATAAAACACAAATAGTGGTTTGGCTCAATTGGTTAACCTTGTTGCATATTAACAATAGGTCATGAGTTCAAACCTTGCCATCTACTTAATTTTTAACATAATTTCAAAAATTATTAAAATTTATTGAATTGTGGGTGCCATGTCATCGTTGAGGTGACGTTGAGTCACTATTTCATATTAATCGCCCCATATATAATTATATATATATATACTAGATTCAAGGCCCGCCCGTTGGGCGGCAAGTTTTAAGGTATTATTGAAAGAATTATTGAATCATTGACATCTTGATAAATGTTGGCTATTGTTTACATAATTTAAGGTTGATATAATGTTCAAAAAATAAATG
>BQNB010046451.1:2199-12199 GCA_026074375.1 Tanacetum coccineum
ATTTTGGTTTCCCCTTGTGGTTCGAGTTCGGACGCAACCCAACAACCAAAACCAAAACCTTATTCAACAAAACCAACTTGCAAGATCACTTATCTAACCTTAATAAACCTTTCTTTTAGATCAAAACTTCAAGAAATCAACCAAATTTCTATTTCATAAATTACCCATTGCATGTGTAAATTTCTTAGTGGGATATATAGGTCTTGATGAGAGAATTAATATTTTGTATACGGATTATATTGTCAGAAAATTAAAGTGCTTGGTGTGTGTGTGTGTGTGTGTGGACGGTCATGGAGTGCAAAGGGAGGACAAGGAAAATAATTTTTTTTGTAAAATGTAAAAATGTGTATGTGTGTGTCCTTATATAGGGGTAATAGTTTAATCAACTGCCACCTTTAGTCCCTCCATCCTCATAGTCCTTCAAAACTAGTACAAAGTTATTTTCTTTTGTTTTATAGTCGGTCAAAAAGCTCGGGTCACACCACATTCGTAAATAATTTTATTCTGTCCCACTAAATTTATTTTAAAACATTTAATAAAATGTTAAATCACGTAAACCTCGATTCTTGACACGCTTTTTACAAAAACTCGGGGAAAAGCCATAAAATACAAAAACAAGATAGTCACGCTCTCGGAGCAAAATATAATTTTTTTCTAATTTTCTCGGACGCTAAAAACAAGTAGAAACTTAATCACGGCTTGTAATTTCTCAATAAATGGAAATTTCCACCAAACCTTATATAGCATAAATGACTAAAATCAATTGCATAGTAAAATATTTATCATAGCTCAGGATAAACGTTGACCTGAAACTCGGGTTGTTATAGAGTGTCCTCAATGGAAGCAGACATTTTTAGTCTCTTGGAGCGTTGGAAGAAGATGAAGAAATTCTTGAAATGGTTTTCTAATTTGACTTTGTTTGTGAGTTTGTTTAGCCAAAAAGACCTATGAAATGTTGGTAATAGCTTTAAGTGGTTTTTTTGTCTTTTTTTAACTTACAACGTTAGACCCTTAGTGCGTTTTATTGGTTTTCCATATCTCGCCTAATACACACTCTTCTTCTATACATTACTTACATGCTTGGTCCTTGAGATCATTGATTGATGTGCTATCACACTTTAGCCGCGTTTTGCATTTACTTTCCCAATGTAATAATTGTGTTTTGACCTTTGGTTTGTGCAGTCGATTCATCTGTATATATTCACTTATATTTAAATCCACTTCGTATATCGTCCTTAACATCCAAAAACACACATACATACCTTAACTTCATACACCCTTTCACTATCTTAAAACACGCCTTTTTTAATGGATGTTGCCCGTGGTTTTGTTCTTCTCGAGAAACTCAAGGTTGGCACAAATTCCACCTAGTTTCCAGATCAACTGCTTGTTTATCTTGACACAGAGACGCGAAGGGAAACTCAGTTAGCCAATGATCTTTCCAATTTAATGATGCAGTTGCTTGAAAGTGTAAATAAAAGGTGGTCATTTATAGAAGAACTTGAATGTTTGATGGGAAATTTGGTGGCGTACAAGACGAGGGAGAAAATTAAGAGTCTTCAGAAGGATGATTTGGTAAAGGTGATGGAACTGAGGAAGATAGTTTTACAATTGTGCTGTCAGGTCCATAAGGAGGTTGATTTTATCATACTATGTGATTGGGAGATAGTCAGGTAGTGGGATGGTTCTTTTTGGGTTTTGGGTGTAGGTTTATATGGTTAACATTTTGGTCTTTTGGTTTGTTAATGAAATCATTTCAGTATGATGTATGGTTAAGACGATGTACATTCTTAGTATTCTACTTGTTTTTTGGGCAAATTACACTGTTTGTCCCTGAAGTAAGCCCCATTCACCCGTTTTACCTCATCCAAACACCCTCTATAATTTTTCTAACGGTGTTTGACCAACGGTGTTACCTTCGAGATAAAATAATGGAAACAACTTTCATAACTAGTACACTTTCATAACTAGATTCTCTTAATCATACCACATATACATACCACAAAAATTACAACAAATACATACAAGGGTAATTTAAGATCCAAAACATTAAGTAATAGAAGATATCACATAAATGACCCATTCTTTGTATTCTCAACATTGACGTTCATCTTTTGTAGCTGCCTCATCCATCTAATCAGCATACACCCTTTCCTCTACATTAGTCTTCCTTAGTCCACCAGTTTCATCACCACCACGGTTTGGAACTTGTTTACAAACCAAAAATTCAAGGTTACCTTTCTTACCACATATACTAGCATCAGAATCTTTGTCACCTTCAATATCATCAATCTCATCAGGTACATGATCATCTATCCCCTATTTCATTGCTTCACTTTGAATCTCTACAATATCACCACTTAGTTTCCCTATGTTGTTGTTCAAAGGCACCTCTTCTTCACACATGTTTTCCTGGAAAACCTTGTCTTTTATTACCTCAGTGCCTTTCTCTAAATCAATGGCATTAATGCCAAACGTAAAGTGAATCTCAAACAAATATCTTTTCCATTCGAATTCTTCTCTCCAGCTTTTTGCCCTTTTTCATTCTTGGACTCATCAGACCATGGTGTTGGTACCAGCAACTCACTGTCAGAGTTTGATAAACATACTTGACTTGGTGAACATTGAGTTTCATTGTCAGCCATGTGAAGATGTTATGGTTATCGTTAATGATTTTCACAATTTTTGGGAAACCAAGTGAAAGTGTAACTATTTAGATCAAAATGACATGTGAGGTCCTCTTAGATTTTCCTTTACTTATGTGGAGGGCAATAGTAATATGTGCGGGTAAACAGGAAAGGACTATATAGAAGGTTTAGTACTATAGTTGAAAACCATAAACGTTAAGGACAAAGTTCATAGATAACCTTATTCAATTTATTGAACAGTACAAGTGAATATCTGGCAAAAAAAATTCAAACATAGTTTACCTTACACCCTATTTAAGGCTAGTGTAAATTATTATTAAAGTAAAGCAGTTTTGCAAGAATCCACTAAAAATGAATTCGCCACCAAATCATGAATGGGAACAAGCCCTTGATATAGATGATTCTAATCTTCGATTAACCCTTGTCCTCCATCCTAGCAACAACCCCCACATACTCCCTAAGACAGCCACCACCACCCAAACCCTATTATCATCTCAAAACAATCAAGTTGATAATTATGGTGAGAAGCCGATTAGGATAATACTAGTTCCCGCTGATATTGTTCAAGCGGCCAAGCTCCGTAAAATAGCTGATACTGGGGAAGGCGGGGAGGAATTTATAATGTCTACAGAAGAGTATATTAGAAAAGTTATTGAGGATGTGGGTGAAGATAACGATTTTACACGTGGGTCATAGCCTAGTGTGGTTAAGTATGTGAATGTTAATGGGGGAATCTTGAGTGGGTGTTTTGGAGATATCAAGAAATTTCTCAAGAATGAGAAACTTGAGAAAGTTGTTGCAATTATCAAGTCTTGTACTCCGAGTTCGTTGGGCGATCTCACAATAACACTTAAAGACCTTTTTGGTATAACATCTGATACTATTCTTTATAAAGTGCTTACGGGGGAGAGGTTTGGAAGGCAATTACCGTAGGAGCGGCTTTGATACTTCATAATGTTTCTGTCTTTTCTCATAAGCAATCAACTCATCATTATCTTAACATTACAAAGAAAAATTGGTTAAGGTATTCTACAAGGATAGTGGGTGTTCATAGTTTGTATGCTATGTTTTGAATGTTGCAAAGAGTATTTGTTTACTTTAGCATGTCTTAGTAAGTCAAATAGCTATGTTGGGATTGTTGTATACAATTTCTAACTTGTCAAGAGTATTTGACTTATGAATGACAACCTATTATGGTTTTAATTCAAGTGTCCATAAACCTCTTTTGTGTATGATTTGACTATGCTTTTATCAATATGGCACAACATTAGTGCAAATGCATAAATAAGATATTTAATTGGTAATAATTTAAACAAAAGTTGATTTAAACATTCCAAATGCACATGCCATAACAAGATCTAGTAGTCAACAAGCTAAAACTTAAACATTAAACTTTAAAAACAAACACCAACTTAGAGAACAAACACCAACTTAGAAAACAAATACCAACATCAAAAACAAACACCAACATCATTCATCTCTAGCTAGCACAACATTTTCTGCAACATTGTAAGCTATTTTCTAATCCTTCAGCAACCTTTTCTACATGTTCCCTTATTTCATCAGTGTACCAATCCATGTCATCCTCTACAAGCATCATAGACTTACCTTTATCTAATTCTGTCTTTTTCTTTTGAAGAAGCTTGCATGCCAGTACCATGAATTCTTCACCCAAAAGTATTACTTTCTTACAATACCTATCTTTATTAACAGGCATTAGAGACTTACCCTTCTGACTGTCATCATCCACAAACTTACCCTTATCACTTGCTGCCATTTTGTTTTAAGGTATTAAGTTTGGTAGGTGAGAATCATAGTGCAAAATAAATTGTTTTGAAGTGTTAAGTCTAGTATCGATTTAAATACTTGGGTTTGAGGGTCCATTGGTGTGATTGTGTTTGACGGGCTAATGGTGTAATTGGGTTTCAGAGACCAATGATGTAACATAAACTACAATTCTTCCATTTCCTGCCAAAAGACTAACCTTTTTCTCGCCAATTTAAGCAACTAAAGCATGGCTTTGATTTATCTGGCAGTTAAGTGGTTATATAGTTTGTTTTTGTTTGACTTATTAAGTCTACAAGAGTACGGAGTATATGTTAAATTGAATTGTCTTTACTATTATATATGGACAAAATGGGAAATCTGGGTTCACATCAAGGACCAACGGTGTATAACCTCTGATGCGTGTTTTATGTTTGCAATTACCAAGTTTTAAATTTGTAAAATTCGATTACCTAAGGGTCAACAAACGCACTAACGGGTAGAGAACCCGATCGTGTGTAGTATATCAATGGTAAATCCGAGGTCGTCCCAAGAGCTAAGTGTGAGTTATTAATTTGAAATTAAAAGCAGGTTTTGAAATGATTTTGAGAAATAATAGAAAATACGTACTAAAGTAAATTGGAGATGAATTCAGAGAGAGAAATGTATTGGCCTAGTTTTTTCATTACTGTTGCGCTTATGATGTTTCCTAGTGCAATGTCTAATTACTTACTTATTTAGGTGGCTATAATATCACTAAGTCCGATTGGTTGTTGCGACCTATCCTATAATTCCTATGATCCCAACCCTGATGGTCACGTTGGTCGGGTATCTAGTTCATAGTGCTTAAGCTCCCAACTATCCTAAAGACCTGTCTAAGTGTCGGCATTCCCACTATTCGACACTAAACCATCCTAGAAGGTTTTCCCGTGCTTTATAAGTGCCTACTCTAAGAACAGGCGTCACCCTATTTCTAGTATCCTAATAAACTACCTTTTGACTTGGTCAGTCTACTAAATAGCCTAAAGAATATATGCTAGCCTTAACACTATCAAAACGTGGGGATCAGACAACAGGCATATAGGATACCCTAAATAAATGGCAATTAAACAATGGGAACAAACATAATTACAATAGTAAATTCATAACTAGGCCAACACTTAGAGTGCTTATCACGCATGCTAAAGTAAGCAGAAAATTCAATAAAAATAACCATTGATTAAATTATGCATTAAATATTCTTACAGACTTTTGATGAATGTATAATACAAATAACGTTAAAGCTAATTATCCCTAAGAAGGATGGTGAAAACAGCTGAGAAATGACTTCTACAGTAACCCTAATCGTCTTCTTTGACTCTCGTCACCAATGTGTGTCCAATGGCAGAGATTGGGCCTCGTATTTATAACTTCTTATCAGCTACGACATAGCCATAAGTGTTGAGTTATGCCGTAGCTTAATAAATGCACTAAATCTTTGTGTGATCTTCATTAGCTACGTCGTAGTCATGGTGTTGAACTACGTCGTAGAGTCTTCAAATGGCAACTTCCACACATAGGCTACGGCGTCGCCTATACGGGCCAGCTACGTCGTAGTTGGTCTTGATCTGGTTTCCAAGTTTGTCTTAGTCATGACTACGACGTAGCCCCTATAAGTCAGCTACACCGTAGTTTTTTCTTATGAAACTTTCTTTGTTGGTAGAAATATTACAATATTTAATCTATACATTCTCTTCATGTTTTGGTGATGACAAACATGTAACTTATAACACATAACATAAAGTGCTTAAGTTACTCGTGATCACAAATCATCAATGCATTCATATGACAACATATGTCGACATCTCAAGTCTGCTTCAACAAAGTTTGCACCTAACGTAAATCACTTAAAGGTATGAATAAATAAATGCTTAATGCATTTTATGATCAAAGGAATTTTTATTCAACCTCACATTTTGTTAGGTTCATGAAAAAGACTCGGCCACCCCGTGTATTGTCTAGAATAGCATAGCTCATAGATGTAATGTAAGCGTATAACTTATGGTTTTGGGCCGGGTCTTTACCCACATGTAAGCTTACATCATAGCCTATTTTCTAGGGTATGTAACTCACTATATAAGCCTCTTTCCAGCCATGGAAAGAAGTTGGTTGTTCATTTTATCAATAACACACATAAGGTTTTTCTCTCACTAGAAATCCTCTCCTTTCTCTCTCTATAAATCGGCTAACCTAGGTTTTCCCTTGTGTTATGTATCACAATATTTACTATTTAGTAACAGAGCCATAGGATGATTAGCTGATTGTGTGTGCGTTTTCTTGGTTAGTTTAGATCAAAAGTTTTGGTTTTTGAAGGTTTATAGTCTTGTCTTGTTTTTTTTTAATCTGACGTTTTTTGGTGTTAAAGTTTATTTTTTTATAGTTGCTATAGCCGTCTAGTATGATTTGTGAAAAGAAAAAGAAACAAGCCCAATAAAAACATTCCAAAAAGGGTGATTTTTAGGGCATTTTTAGGTGAAGTAGAAGTTTTTTTTCCCAGCGAGGGTTATGTTACTGTTTAAGATCTTCGTAGTGAGTTGGCGGTGGTTATTTTAACTGGCGATTTGTTAGGAATAGTAAAACAATAAAACTTTAACACAAAACAAATAACATTAAACTGTGTGTCAAATAGTACTATGTCAGCGACTTGTTTTTGTGGATGGTAGCGATTTAGGTCAGCGAGTTAACTTTTCTTGCAGGTAGCGAGTTGGATCTAGCGAGTTACAGGTTATTTGAAGACAAATTTCTAGCGACTTGTGAACAGGAACTCTGCCCATTTGGTTTCTTGCTAGCGAGTTGTCAAGTCTCTTCCAGCGAGTTACAGGTTATTTGAAGACAAATTTTTATGGACTTCACTGTGACAGGAACTTTGCTATTTGGGTTTCTGCTTAGCGATGTTGTAAAGTCTTTCCAGCCGTGTTACGTCCAGCGAGTTACGGGTATTTGAAGAACTTTTCTTAGAGAACTTGTGATATAGGAATCGTTGTCTATTTTGTTTCTTGCCTAGCTGTTGTCAAGTCTCTTCCAGTGAGTTAAGGGGCAGGAGTTGTGAGATTTTAGATATTTGGACTTTTAGACAAATTTCAACCTGTAATCTTTACAAACTTGAACAACATTTCACCACTTCAAACACTCAATCACCACTTTTAAAATACAATCACTAATCATTGTATCGATCCAAAGTTTACCATAACTAACAGAGTAATCAATTCGTGTCTAGTAATTCTGTGTTATTTAAGCGGGACGGTTCCGATACCCGCCTCCTATGCTTGATCGGTTGATTACGACTCTATGGTCACAAAGAAATCGGTTGTATGTAGAGGGAAAGGAAAATGGAATTTACATTCTTCAATCAATTGATCATGGTCCATTTGAGCTTGGAACCACCAGGGACACACTTGGAACCACACCTGAAGGCGGTGTTCTTCTTGGACCAAAAAGGCCTCGCACTTATGATGATCTTAATGATAATGACAAGAAACGATTCGATGCTGATGTCCGTTATTAAACCCCATTATTTTTATTCTTTTTTTATGTAATTATCCATCTATTAAATTTGATGCAATTTTCCTCAGTGTAATTTCCCTTCTATTATATTAGATGCAAACTATTTTTCATGAAAGTTTTTTGCCTTTATTCCATTCCATAATGTAGCGTAACTTACTTTACAAAGTAAACGAGCTCACGCAACTACCAATGCCAATTTCATCAACGTTTATGGCAAATAAACGTTATAATATGTTAAGCAATATGTTTTAAACTCCATTTTTACCATACGTTATCTACTTAACGTACAGTTCAAAATGTTATTATAAAACGGACTTTAAATGTTAACGTTTATATCAACCCTAACTATATGTATGACTTTCATACAAAATAAGTGTACAAACTATAATACCTGTGTTAAAGTGTACAATGCATAACTTTTATAATATCTTTTCCCTCCTAACAATGTACAACTCCCTAAAGCTCAATGTATAATCCGACAAAGCATAGAATTCAAACTAGCTCATTTCCCTCTATTTTCTTAAGGATTTCATACCACCTCTTTAGCACTACGTACAAGCATCTCAATTCATCATATTTAAACATTCTTTCCCTCCATTTCAGCCCCTACTCGTCCTAAAAACTGAAATAATCTTAAAAATTCCCCTAACTAATAAAACCAAATGAACCGCACACCCTAACTAAGCTTCGGGAAAAACAAGTTTAAAACCAAGCAACCACCCTAACTACACCATGACTCACCACCTTGATAGCCACCTTCAGCACCTTGTCACCACCCTAGCACCCAAGCACCTCCATGAATCACCTACTTAAGAAACTTGCCTCACCAAGTGAAACCTTGGTCACATTCTTGTATGCACAACCTCACCAACACCTTGCACCTCACCATACTACTTTCCTAGCTCTCCTTAGTCACCATGGCTACACCTTGGTCCCTACTCCATGCAACTTGGCCACCACACTAAGTAAACTTTGGTCCCTACTCTTCCTTTTGCGATTTATATACCACGATCCATAATGTTTCTTCAATACACCCATTTAACTCAAAACATCTCTAAGTTATGATCCTAGCCAAGTTAAGGAAGGCTTAAGGAAGGACGTATAAGCTGTAGTAGAGAAGCCATAGAAAAGAAGAAAAGAAGTCCTTGATTCATCTCCTAGTTTTGATTTCATTTCACTCATTACGACCCATTTCACCCAAGCTATAAGCCATAAGCTGTTATAATAAGCTATTTCAATAAGCTCATTTATCATTTCTATAAGCTTGAAAACTAATCTTAAAGCCTTAAACCCATCGGGTTAATCTTTTTAAACCAAACGAACCCGTTTTGGATTTTAAGCTCACAAGCTCATTTGATAAGCTATAAGCTCATAAAAGTTACTTATTTTAGCTTATTTTAATAAGCTATAACCTGCAAATTGAAATCGGATTTCAAAAATACCAAGTATATGGTTTTTGGACTTAATTCGTAAATGGTTTCATGCAAAGGGGTATATATTATAAATTTCTAAAACTTATAAACTAGAGGGGCTGAAAATGTAATTATCCTAAACTTAAAACCCTAAGGGCCTTTTTTGACAACTTTTAAAATTAAGGGTTAAATTTATATAAAGTTATATATAAAGGATTAAATTTGTAAATATATATACCAAGGGTATATATTGTCATTTTTGTATTCTCAAGGGTTTAAATGGATTAAATTTGTAAATATATATATACCAAGGGTATATATTGTCATTTTCATATTCTCAAGGGTATAAAATGTACTCCCTCCGTCCCTAAATAAGTGTCCACTATTGACTTTTAAAGTCTTTTTCCATCAACTTTGACCTTAAATTATTTTGTTTGTGTTATATAATACTTAATGAAAATTATATCAATGAAAATACATTTAAAACCCAATTCATTCATATATTTTGCATCAAGTATTATATAACAAAAAGAGAAATAATTAAGGTCAAAGTTGCTAAAAAATGACTTCAAAAGTCAAAAGTGGACACTTATTTAGGGACGGAGGGAGTAATATTTTTATATTAATTATAAA
>BQNB010046451.1:27199-43688 GCA_026074375.1 Tanacetum coccineum
CCATGACTCAGACTGTCATCAAAACACTAGTTTGCTGATATTGTTGCCGCAGCTCTGAAAAGTTTCAATCGGGGGACTACCCATAGTATTAAAGGACCCGTTACTGCTTCAAAGCCTCAAACTTGGAGGAAGCCATTACCCAAACCCAGAGTTTGAATGGAACAGTAAACCAAAGCACACTTCTTGTGCAAGGAACCAATGATCACAAACGAAAGTTTGATGATAGAAGAACCTTCAACAACAACAACTACCAGAACAACCATAACAACCGCAACAATGATTACCAACAACAACAGAGTAGAAGGCAAGAAACCTTCAGGGCTTGTGCTGCCACCCCAACTAAAAACAAAGGGTATACTGGAAACCTTCCTTTGTGTAAAAGATGTACCCTACATCACACAGGACCTTGCACTGTCAGGTGTCAGACTTGCAACAAGGTGGGTCATCTGACCAGGAACTGTAGAAGCAAAGGGCCAGCCACTGGAAGCAACCTGCAACCAGTGTCAGTAACTTGTCATGCCTGTGGAGAGAAAGGGCATTACAAATATCAGTGCCCAAAAGCAAACAACAATGCCCTACAGGAAAATCAATGACCATTGATGAGAGGACAAGAAACTCTCAACCAAGATCCGAACGTAATCACGGGTACGTTCCTTCTAAACCAACATCTAGCTAGAGTATTATTTGATTCTGGAGCCGATAAAAGCTTCGTATCCATATCTCTTGCCTCTATGCTAAATATACCACCCATTACAATAGATACCTTTTACGATATCGAAATGGCTGACAAAAACTTAGTAAGCACTAATACCATAGTAAAGCAGGGTGCACTCTGTTTTGTTAAACCAAAACCTTACGAAAATTGATCTTATGCCGATTAAACTCGGTAGTTTTGACGTCGTCATTGGTATGGATTGGTTATCCAAGTATCATGCCAAAATTCTCTGTGACAAGAAAGTCGTCCACATTCCAATCGACGGTGAAACTTTGATCATCCGAGGTGATCGAAGTAAAACACGACTAAGCCTCATATCCTGTATAAAAACCGAAAGGTATATATCCAGGAGATCCATCTTTCTTCTTATTTTTCAGAATGTGTATCGATTACCGTGAGCTGAATAAACTCACCATAAAGAATCATTACCCATTACCCAGGATCAATGATTTATTCGACCAACTTCAAGGTTCGAGTGTCTACTCGAAGATTGACTTAAGATCAGGTTATCATCAACAACCCCCCCCCTTTGAGAGTAAAGGACAAATAAAACCAAACTGCTTTTAGAACAGGAAACGGACACTATGAATTCCAAGTGATGCCATTTGGTTTAACTAACGCACCTGCTGTGTTCATGGACCTCATGAACCGTGTGTGCAAACCATACTTGGATAAATTTGTGATAGTGCTCATTGATGATATTCTTGTCTACTCTCGTAATAAAGAAGAACACGCAAATCATATGGAATCATCTGGAATTACGCAAAAGAGAAATTGGTACGCACCCAATTTTCAAATGTGATTTCTGGATCAATATCGTGCAGTTTCTTGGGCACATAATTGATAGCCGAGGAATTCACGTTGACCCCGCCAATATTAAAGCAGTTAAGAATTAGGCATCTCCTGCCACACCTATAGAAGTACGCCAATTCTTAGGACTAGCCGGCTACTATCGGAGATTTATCAAATATTTTTCAAAGATCGCAAAGTCTTTGACTGAATTAACCCAGAAAAACAAGAAGTATATCTGGGGAGAAGACCAAGAGTCAGCTTTCCAACTACTAAAGCAAAAGTTATGTGAAGCTCCAATCTTAGCATTACCAGAAGGAAACGACGATTTTGTTGTTTACTGTGATGCATCACATCAAGGCCTGGGAGCAGTGTTAATGCAAAGAGAAAAAGTTATTGCATATGCATCCCGACAACTTAAGCCTAATGAAGAAAACTATACCACACACGACCTCGAATTAGGAGCAGTAGTGTTCGCTCTTAAAATTTAGAGACACTATCTGTATGGCACAAAGTGTACTGTGTTCACTGATCATAAAAGTCTTCAACATATCCTTCATCAAAAGGAGTTGAACATGAGGCAACGCCGATGGTTAGAATTGCTCGCAGATTACGATTGTGAGATTCACTACCATCCTGGAAAGGCAAATGTTGTAGCAGATGCCTTAAGCCGGAAGGAACGAATCAAACCACTCCGAGTTAGATCATTAGTCATGACTCTTCACCCAAAATTACCATCACAAATCCTCGAAGCCCAAACTGAGGCAATCAAAGAAGAAAACATCAAAGCTGAGAACTTACGAGGAATGGACAAAGCATTTGAAATACGTCCTGATGGAACCCGATGTATCAAGAATCGAAGTTAGTTACCAATCTTGGTAAATCGTGAGGGACTTGATCATGCATGAATCTCATAAATCAAAGTATTCCATTCACCCAGGTTCTGAAAAGATGTATCAGGATCTAAAGAAACTCTATTGGTGGCCTAACATGAAGGCAATCATCGCTGAATATGTTGGCAAATGTTTAACATGCTCTAGAGTTAAAGCTGAATGTCAGAAGCCATCCGGCTTACTGGTACAACCAGAGATTCCTATGTGGAAGTGGGAGAAAATAACGATGGATTTCGTCACAAAACTACCAAAAACCTCAAACAGACATGACACAATCCGGGTCATTGTCGATCGCCTTACCAAATCCGCACATTTCATCCCTACCTGAGACCGAAACATACACATACATTCAAATTCACCACTAAGTTTCAAACTACCTCACAACTATAATCTAACCAAGTACTAGAAGACTAAGAAGGAAGTATAAGCCACATAGAAGCCAAGAAATAAGAAGAGAAGCCCTTGATTCAAAGGTTTCGGATCTCATTTGCTCATTCGATCCATTTCACCATCCTTGATCCTATTCGTGTACTTGTAAGTCCTATAACTCGTTCCATAAGATCTTGCATCATTATAGATCATGTTTAAGCTTTGTTATAATCATTTGATCAAGCTAAATCATTCATTTGGTTTTCCTAAACCAAACCATGCCCTAAACGCACCCTAAAACCCTAATAAGCTATTTTCGTAAAACCTAAACCCTAAAAGCCATAAGCTGATATTATAAGCTATTCTTATAAGCTCTTTTATCATTTCTATAAGCTTGAAAACTAATCTTAAAGCCTTAAACCCATCGGGTTAATCTTTTTAAACCAAACGAACCCGTTTTGGATTTTTAAGCTAATAAGCTCTTTTGATAAGCTATAAGCTCGTAAAAGTTACTTATTTTAGCTTATAGTAATAAGCTATAAGCTGCAAATCCATTTCTAAATCAAAAATATCAATATTATGGTTTTTGGACTTAATTCGCAAAAGGTTTCATGCAAAGGGGTATATATTATAAATTTCTGAAACTTATAAACTAGAGGGGCTGAAAATGTAATTTTCCTAAAATTAAAACCACAAGGGCCTGTTTTGCCATTTCTGAAAGTTAAAGGTTAAAAAGTTATAAACTTATATATAAAGGATTAAAAGTATAAATTAATATATACCAAGGGTATATATTGTCATTTTAGTATTCTTAAAGGTATAAAATGTAACATTTTTATATTAATTATAAAAATATATTTAAATATTATAAGACTCGATTTTATTAAAACCCGACACATTTGTCGTTATCATTCATCGATCGAAACACTATAAAACAATTATGTTATAAATATAGCATAATTTATCATCCACTAGCTTTTGAAGAAACCTAAAAATAATATAATCTTATCATTTAAACTTATCATTAAACTATAACGTCACGTTCACTAGGGAGTTTCATTTGATGGGCCTACATTTTGGGTAGAAGTTTTGTCGAGTCTGGTTTTACGATTTAACGTGTCCTAGCTCTCAAACGTTTACTACAAGACTTCTGGTTATGATAGCCGAACGTGATACGATATTTTCACAATACTAATAAACCAAAACCATTTACAGTTTAAAACTTTATGAAATAAAATTTTGAATCAATATAAACTAAGATTGACAATTATTACCCAGGTTGCGTTGACGAAGACTGTTTACTTCCATTGAAATTAAATCTTCAAATTCAATCAACCTACTTGTTAAGGTGAACTTCTTTGTCCCACCTATTACATGTTTTTAAACTCCGTGGCGGACATACATGCTATAAACTTGAATACAAGTTATTTTTCCAACAGTATGCTATTCCTGATATATTATTGCCTAAGTGTGCCTTCACTGCCCATATTTTTTAATCCATTGAACATTAGCACTTGCGATCTGTTGTGAACATGAATATTGTGGATATATCTATTGGGGTGACGACTCCCGTTGGTGTACCCGTACATGGGGGTAACCAAACATACTATATTTAAGAACAATGGGTTAGTTTGGCAAGTTACCTTTCCACGAGGACATTTATTCCTTACTAATGTCACTTTTGAGTCGTTTCCTCACTAAAAGCCATAACTAAATTTTCTAAAACGTCTCTTTTGAGTCGTTTTCTATGATTATGACTATTGATTCATGAAGTAATACCCCAAATTAGTTTCCGATGCTATATGTCAAATATGGGGGTGTTACAGATTGACTATAACAACCCACAATTTTTATCAATGTAATATCTACTTACTAAATTAAGTACAACTATTTTCATGGAAATATTTTTGCTTTATTCCATCCATAATTTAACATAACTTACATTACAAAAGTAAACGAGCTCACGCAACCTACCAATGCAAATTTCATCAACGTTTATGGCAAGTAAATATTATAATATGTCAAGCAATATGTTTTAAACTCCATTTTATCATACGTTATCTATTTAATGTGCCTTTCAAAAAGTTATTATAAAACGAACATTATACGTTAACGTTTATATCAAAACCCCGATTTCATGTAATGTTTTCATTTAAACCAAATGTACAAACCTATAAGGCATGTGTACAAGTGATCAATACACAAAAATTTGAATTATACTTCCCTCCTAAATTTGTATACAACTCTTTAAAGCTCAAAGTACAATTTGACTATGCATTGAATTCAAACTAGCTCATTTCCCTCTAATTTCTTAAGGATTTCGTACCACCTTTTTAGCACTAAGTACAAGAAATCCAATGCATCATATCTAATCACATTTCCCTCTATAATCCTAACCCTAGCTCGTCCAAAATCTAAAACCTTAATTCGAAACCCTAATGACCCTGATACCACTTAACTAGTTTTGAACTAAACCAAGTCCAAGCAAGCACCCTCCCACCACCATGATGCACCTACTTGCTAGCCTCCTTGTCACTACCAAGCAACCACCTTACCACCTCCATCACCACCCTTGCAACTAACGCAAAACAAACCCCTCCATGTCACCCTTTGTCTATTACGAACCCCCTATCAGATCTCTTTAAACCTATTTAGCTACCTCCAAGCATCTTCTGATTCACCCATGTAAAAACCCTTGGCCACTACCCCAAGTTTACTTGGCCACCACCCTTCAAACTTGGCCACTACTCCTTCCCTAGCCCTAAATATACACGCATACATCACACACTTTCAATTCACCATCAAAAACTTCATACAACTTCAAAATAATGATATACACCAAGCGTAGAAGGATCTTAAAGGAAGTAGAGGGCCTCACATAGAAGCCAAGAAACAGGAAGAAAAGTCTTTGATTCAAAGGTTTTGGTTCTCATTTGCTCATTCGATCCATTTCACCATCTTTGATCCCATTCGTGTACTTGTAAGTCCTATAACTCGTTCCATAAGCTCTTGCATCATTATAGATCATGTTTAAGCTTTGTTTTAATCCTTTGATCAAGCTAAATCATTAATTTGGTTTTCCTAAACTAAAACGTGCCCTAAACGCACCCTAAAACGCCAATAAGCTATTTTTGTAAAACCTAAACCTTAAAATCCATAAGCTGATATTATAAGCTATTCTTATAAGCTCTTTTATCATTTCTATAAGCTTAAAAACTAATCTTAAAGCCTTAAACCCATCGGGTTAATCTTTTTAAACCGCAAACGAATATACCCGTTTTTGATATTAAGCTAATAAGCTCTTGTGATTTGCTATAAGCTCGGTAAAGTTACTTATGTGAGTTATAGTAATAAGCTATAAGCTGCAAATCCATTTCTAAATCAAAAATATCAATATTATGGTTTTTGGACTTAAATCGCAAAACATTTCATGCAAAGGGGTATATATTGTAAATTTCTAAAACTTATAAACTAGAGGGGCTAAAAATGTAATTTTTTCTTAAAGTTAAATCCACTAGGGCATATTTTGCCATTTCTTAAAGTTAAAGGTTACAAAAAGTTTATAAAACTGTATTATAAAGGAATTAAAGTGTAAATTAATATATACCAAGGGTATATATTGTCATTTTCTTATTCTTAAAGGTATAAAATGTAATATTTTTATATTAATGATAAAAATATATTTAAATATGATAAGACTCAATTTTATTAAAACCTGATACATTTGACGTTATCATTTATCGATCGAAACACTATAAAATAATTATGTTATATATTTAACATAATTTATCATCCACTAGCTTTTGAAGAAACCTAAAAATGATAAAATCTTATCATTTAAACTATAACGTATCACGTTACTAGGGAGTTTCATGTGAGGGGCTTCATTTGGGTATACGTTTTGACGAGTTGCTGGATTTACGATTTAAAGTGTCCTAGCTCCTCAAACGTTTACTACATGACCTATGAATTATGATAGCCCAAACAATGATACGATGTTTTTACAAACTAATAAACCAAAACCATGTACGTTAAACTTTATGGAATAAAGTTTTGAAACAATCAAACTAAGACTTGACATATTACCCCAGGTTGCGTGACGAGGCTGTTTACTTCCATTTGAATTAAATTTCAAATCAATCAACTACCTTGATAAGGTGAGTTCATAGTCCCACCTTTACATGTTTTCTAAACTCCATGGGGAGATACATGCTATAAACCATGAATACAAGTATTTTTCCAACTGTATGCTATCCTGATATATTATTGCCTAAGTTTGCCTTCACTGCCAATATTTCTTAATCATGAACCATTAGTCACTTGCGAGTGAACGTGAATATTGTGGATAGATCTATTGGGGGTGACGACTCCCGTTGGTGTACCCGTACATGGGGTAACCAAACGCACTATATTTGAGAACAAAGGATAACTTTGGCAAGTTACCTTTCCTTAAGGACAGTTGTTCCTTCAAGTCGTTAAATTGACTTCGGATGTTAATGTTTGGTTGCATGAGCTTAGGGCAATAATACTGTTTTCCATGATAATTGTATTCGTTGCAATTATTACCACTTATGATGACTTGTATTCAAACATTTCATTACAAACACTGTGAATTTCACTCAACCTTTGTGTTGACCCTTTTAGCATGTTTATCTCAGGTAATTGAGCAATCTATGGCACGGAGTGGCATTGGACTTGAGGACGTCCAAACTTGTTATCATTCAAACTTTATGTTTTCAATGTACTTTGGGACCTCTTTTGTAAAACTCTGATATATTATTGAATGATAACTAAATTTTCCAAAACGTCTCTTTTGAGTTGTTTTCTATGATTATGACTGTTGATTCATGAAGTAATACCCCAAATTAGCTTTCGCTGCTATATGTCAAATATGGGGGTGTTACTGATTGGTATCAAGAGTCGCGGTTATAGAGAACAAGGTTAAAACCTAAACTATAACTACTTTTCCATTCAAGAAAGTCCTCCGTGCCACTACATTTCTGGAATAGTATGTAAAGATACATAACTATTATATAAATAACTATGTTATTTTACACTGGGTTGTTACAGAGTGATGTCTTCATCCACCCACCCTATTACTATCATATCTGATTCCAATATTTAAGGATGCTTTTTCCTCTACCCTACACTTCCTGACTATATCCAGCTTCACAGACTATTTCCTAGCATAACCGGAAAAACATTCTCCTAATCCTTTAGTGATTTATCTAAGTATCTTTTGGCCTAACTAGCCATCTTCCTCTGTTCTATGATGATCCATATATGAAAGTTATGCAAGCATATAATGCTACTAATAATGAATCACCTATTCCACTACCACAAGCTCCTATTGCTCCACCAACTGTTTTGCCTCCATCTCCAGTGTTACCACTATCACCAATGTTTGATCCCTACGATTTCTTTCTTCCTGAAGAGATTTTACCACCTCAGAAACGAGCCTGTTTCCTATCATCCTCCTCTGATTTCTCTACCCCACCTTAGGTATTTGAGATTGGAGAGAGTTCTCATAAGACACATCTGGAGCGTCATAAGGAACATATTAAGACTATTTTGAATCACCTAGATGAGCTCCCTCTTGAGCGCATTGAGCACATGGAAGATAAGATAAAAGGTCTTGGTAATGGTCGAGTCATCATACATCGAGATTTTGACAAACTAAGAATCTCGAACTTCAAGAAGCCCGTACCTAGATTTCTGGATTTCAGAGAGAGCAAATAAGACATGACAATGAAATTGTTCTTGCTCGCGTCAAGACTTCTACTCTAGAGATACTCATCGAGGATATCCAAGTTTGCCACCGATCATATATGAAGAGTCTTCTGGACAAGATCCATGAGCTCAAGAACCATAAGGGAGGACCACCAGACTACTAGACTAGATCCTTATCATTTACAGCTTTTGTTAGAATCCAACCATTGGATGTGTGGCATGAATAATGACACTTGTCAAATTTTAACTATGTAAAATATCTAGACAATTTGTTTATGACTTAATACAGTGGTGATACCATTATACCTGGCTGTTTTATGATACCGATTTATGTATGTCATGGTTGTCTATCTTATATTCTGTAGTGTGATTGTATCGTTGTCTTTATTGTATCTAGGTTACTATGGGCTCTCATTACCATCCGGGTTTTCTCAAAACTTTGTACACAGATATCATTACGAGATATGATTAATGATCTAAAATATTAAGATACGATTTAAACTACTCCACATCCAGACTTAGCCTTTGATAAGTTATTAAGTGTTTGTGGTATGAAACACACTGGAGGGAAGTGAACCAAGTGTTTTTTTTCCCCGAGAAACCTAATGGGAGTTTAGATGCTTGTCAGTTGTGTCCATTCTAAAAAACTTTCCATTATTATCCTGTAATTGAAATATCAAAGAATGTGTATTTTTTGTTAGAACTTGATACCAAATAAGAATTCATACAATGATATATTCTCTCTCTTTGTTGTTGTATTAAAATGTAGATGAATGGCTCAAGTGGACATTCAAAAAAAAAACAAAATCTGCAGTGCACCAGCCATGTCTAAAAGGGGGGCTTGTGCATCAGGGAAACTAGTTGCTAATAGTGTTGCCACAACACTGGAAGCACAAGTAGCTACCATGGCAAATACTGACAATACCAATATGAACATCCAACAAGGTGAAACTCCTGTAGCAAGAAAATATAGCTACAAAGAGTTTATGAGATACCAACCTTTCAATTTCAAAGGTACGGAAGGCGCTGTTAGCCTCATCCGATGATTTGAACGAACTGAATCAGTACTTCTCCGTAGTAACTATACTGAAGACTGCAAAGTGAAATTTGCTACTGGTACTCTAACCGAGGAAGCTTTATCCTGGTGGAATTCATTCGCCCAACCTATTGGAATAGAGGAAGCTTACAAGATCACCTGGTCTAAATTTAAGCAGCTCTTAATAAAGAAGTATTGTCCCCGAACTGAGATCAAGAAAATGGAAGATGAATTTTACAATCTGACTGTAAAAGGAAATGATCTCAAGACTTACGTTAGAAGATTCTAGGAATTGGCAGTTTTATTCCCAACTATGGTGCCAAATTCTAAGAAACTCATGAAAGTCTTCATCGGGGGATCACCCAGAAGTATTGAAGGAAATATTACCGCTTCAAAGCCTTAAACTTTGGAGGATGCCATTTCCATAACCCAGAGGTTAATGGATCAAGTAACAAAGTACAATTTTGTGCAAGGCAACAATGATCACAAACGAAGGTTTATTAATAGAAAAACTTTACCCAACAACAACTTT
Organism: Tanacetum coccineum; assembly: GCA_026074375.1. Taxonomy (NCBI): domain Eukaryota; kingdom Viridiplantae; phylum Streptophyta; class Magnoliopsida; order Asterales; family Asteraceae; genus Tanacetum; species Tanacetum coccineum. The sequence goes on from BQNB010046451.1 coordinate 37,264, forward strand.
TTTTTTTACAAAACAACCCGTATAACAACAACAATAACCACCGAACAATGATCATCAACATCAACAGAATAGATGGCAAGACAAAGTAAACCGTAAAGGTTATGCTGTCACCCATACTGAAAACCAAAGGTATACTGGAAAGCCTTCCCCTGTGTAAGGAAAGCACCTGCATACAATAGGATTTGCATTGTCAAGTTGAGATTGGCAAACAAGGTGGGTCATCTGACCAGGAACTGTAAAAATAAAGGGCCAGCTACTGGAAGCAACCTGCAACCAGTGTTAGTAACTTGTCATGCATGTGGAGAAAAAGGGCATTACAGAAATCAGTGCCCAAAGGCAAACAACAATGCCCACAGAAGAGAATAGTTGCTGAGAGACAAGAAGCTCCTCCAAAGATCTGCTCGTAGTCATAGGTTAAACCAAATCTAGTTGATGTATTATTTGATTCAGGAGTTGATAAAAGTTTTGTATCCATATCTCTTGCTTCTATGATTTATATCCCACCAATTATACTAGATACTACTTATGACATTGAAATGGCGATGGAACTTAGTAGGGCACTATAAATAGTTATTCAGGGTTGCACCTGATCTTGTTAAACCAACTTTCAAAATTGATCTCATGCCGATATTAAAAATCGGTAGTTTCGACGTCTTATTCGGTATGGAATGGGTTTATCCAAGTATATGCTAGAAATATATGTGACGAGAAAGTCGTCCACATCCCACTCGACGGTGAAACTTTGATCATACAAGGTGATTCGGAAAGTAAAACCGACTAAACTATGTATGAATAAACCTGAAAGATATATATCTAGAGGATATCAAGTTTTTGTAGCCCAAGTAATGGAGAGGAAGTTAAATGAAAACGCTAGAGTATCGGGTAGTCAGAGAATTTCTGGAAGTTATTTTTTTCTGGAAGTTTTTTCTGAGAATCTACATTGGCTACCCCAGATTGCCAAGTTGAATTTCGAATTGATTTAAATGCCTTGGAGCTGGCACAGTGGCCCGAAGCACCTTAACAGATTAGCTCTTCAGAAATGAAGGAACTTTTCTGGACCAATACAAGAGTTGCAGACCGAGGTTTTATCTGATCCAAGTACTTCACCTTGGGGAGATCCTGTTTATTTGTTAGAAGATAAGAAGTATCTTTCTGAATTTGTTATCTGATTATCGAGAGTTGATATAAAACTCACCATAAAGAATCGTTAACCCTTAACACATGATCGATGATTTATTTGGCCAAACTTCATGGGTTAATGTGTTTTATTTGAAATTTGACTTAGATAAGGATTCACAACTAAGAGCTCAGGGTATGTAGATACCCAGACTGCTTTTAGAAAGGCAGTAGTTCGGACACTTTGAATTCAAGTAATTGCCATTTGGGTTTAACAACGCCGGCTGCTGTGTTATGATAATTATGAAACCGTCTTGTGTGTAAACCTTAAATTGGATAAATTTGTGATAATATTCATCGATGATATTCTTATCTACTCCCGTAACAAAGAAGAACACGCAGATCACCTAAGAATAATCTTGGAATTACTCAAAAGGGAGAAATTATATGCCAAGTTCTCCAAATGTGATTTCTGGATTAGTATCGTACAATTTCTCGGGTACGTAATTGATAGTTAAGGAACACACGTTGACCCCGCCAAGATTGAAGCAGTTAAGAATTGGGCATCTCCTACCACACCCACAGAAATACGCCAATTCTTAGGACTTGCTGTATACTATCGGAGATTTATCAAAGATTTTTTGAAGATTTCAAAGTCTTTGACGGAATTAACCTAGAAAAACAAGAAGTATATCTGGGGAGAAAACCAAGATTCAGCTTTCTAACTACTAAAACAAAAATTGTGTGAAGCTCCAATCTTAGCATTACCAAAGAAACGATGACTTTTTTGTGTTACTGTGAGGCATCACATAATGGTTGGGGGAGCGGTGTTATGTTAATTACTAAAGAGAAAAGTATTGCATATGCATCCTGAATCTTAAGCCTCGATGAAGGAGAACTATTCAATACGGGGACCTCGAAATTAGTGGTAGCAGTAGTGTTCACTTTTAAAATTAGAGACAACATGTAGGCACAAAGGTGTAACTGTGTTCACTGATATAAAAGTCTTCACATATCCCTTGATAGAAAGAGTTGAAATTGAGACAACGCCACTGGTAGAGTTGCTCCAAGTTTGGATTGTGAGATTCATTACCATCTAGTAAGGCAAAATGTTTTTTAGGCAGGATGCTTTAAGCCAGAAAAGAATGTCAAAACCACTCGATATTTAGAAGCATTTAAGTCATGACCCTTCACCCAAAATTACCATCACAAATCATCGAAGCCCAAACCAAGGCGATCAAAGAAGAGAACATCAAAGCTGAGAACCTACGAGGAATGGATAAAACATTTGAAGTACGTCCTGATGGAACTCGTTGTATCAAGAATCGAAGTTGGTTACCACTCTTTGGTAATTTGAGGGACTTAATCATGCATGAATCCTATAAATCGAAGTATTCCATCCACCCAGGTTCTGACAAGATGTATCAGGATCTAAAGAAACTCTATTGGTGGCCTAACATGAAGGCAATCATCGCTGAATTAGGGAAAACTTAAAAAAGCAAAGTTGTCTAGGGGATTATGGGCAACATTTTCTATAAAAGCTCTAAGTGCTGAAACTCACTTAATAAGCCAGAAATGTGGCTTATTGGACTGACAGTAGCTATTTAAGCTTATGGCTTATTTTTCTTGGCTTTTTTGGGGCTTAAGGCTACTAAATAAGCTACAACTGAGGGAATAAGCTAACAAACCTAAGTGAGACCTAAATAAGCTAAGGGAACCTAGATTAAGCCCTAAAATAAGCTGATAAACAATTTAAGCTATATTACTATTTCATATAAAGGCAGAAAAAGGGACTATTTGCAGCCTAAATAAGCTAACCTAGAGAAGGAATTAAGCTGAGCTACTTTGGGGGCTTAAAGGGCTACTTATAGGCTACAATAAAAACTAAAAGAAACTAGGGGCTTAATACAAAATAAGCAAGTTAAAGGGTGCTGAATACTGGTGCTCAGCACCAGGGGAAAAACAGGCAGTGGTGATTGGCTTATTTGGGCTTATGAAAATAAGCCCAAAAATGAGCTTTTCCAAATTCCAATCCCAAACAGCCGAAAAAGGGTGGCAAATAAGCTAGTATGCAAAATTTGAAGGATTGAAAACCAATAAAAGCTGCTGATATTGAAGCTCAAAAATCAAGGTTTTTAACAAAATTACATTGACACACTTAGACTTTATTTGGTCAAATAAAAAGAACAGAACAAGGGACCTCTTAAAAAGCATTTTGGTGACTTATATGAGCACAACAATGAGTGTTGCTTAAGCTGTATAAGCAGCTTAAGTGGGTTGGGAGCTTTTTCTTACCAAATTTTTGACAAAACTTAAGAGACTTTAAAAACCAATTTTTTTACTAAAATCTGTGGTTCTTTTTAGCTTAATTAAACCCACACACTCAGCCTAAAATGGCTGAGTGCTTGTGACCCATTCCATACCCAAACTGACCCATTTTCAGGTTTTCCCAAACACCCCCTTAAATAAGCCGAATTACTTTTTAACTTGATTATACTTAAAAATCAGCAAGGGAGATTGATACTAGTGACAACAGGGGATTAAAGCAACAAGTAAACATAATTTTCTTCAAGATTAACAAAGGATTTAAGATACGAATAACATAGAAAATCACAAGAAACTTAGTATCAACTTTGAATTAGACTTTTAAAAACAATACAATACACTAATAAAGCTGGAAATTTAAATTACAAGTTGATTAAAAATTAATTAAGAAAAGCTAAAACTAAAACTAAGGTGTGGTTCGGCTTGTGTTTTCTTGAATTTATATAAGCCTCAAGTCTTCACAGCTTCTTTCATTGTGTTTCTTGTGTGAGTTGAAGCTCAGCAACCAATCCTGACCCTTAGATTAAGCTTTGTGTTTGTTTTAATGCTCAATCCGCCATTGAAATTTCTCGGGTTGAGGGGGATTGCCAACTTGGCAGGTTTAAGAGGTTAGTGGGTGGTGGGAATGGGTTTAACCGGGTAAAGGATGGGTTGGGTAAAAGGATTAGGTGTATCATGTGATGGTGGGGGAATTGAGGAGGTGGCGGGAAAGGGTTAGGGAAGAGAGCCGTGATTGGCTGGCAAGGTTTTTGAAAGTTTCAAATGCCCAAAAAGAGACCCTCGGGTTTCATTTCTTTTCCATTCCTTTTGTTTCTTTTCTTTTTAGTTATAAACAACTTTAAGAAGTGTCACAAACAGTCCTTGTGTTTTATCAAAACAAAGATATAAAAGGTTTTAGATAGTGGCAGTTTCAGCCCTTGTGTTTTAAAAGAGAAAAGGAGTTTGTAAAATAACAATTTCAGTCCCTCTCTTTATTTATTTCAATTTTCTTTATAAAACATAGTTTAAAAATGACATTTTAAGTACCTAATGTTTTAAAAAAATGTTTTGGGCTTCCTTTGGGTTTTGGGTTATGTATTGGGCCCAACTGGGTTTGTGCTTCTGTTATTGGGCTTTTTAAGGCCCAATAAGGATTTGTGATGGGTTTTGTATGTACAATGGCTGAGATTGGCTGTACAAGGGCTAGGATTGGGCCTTCAAAGTCTTCACAGTCTTTGTCAATTGCACACAAATGGGCTGTTGTAATTGATTGAGGGCCCATTTGGTCTTCACAGTCTTCAGAGATATACTTTTGCTTTCCCGGCACCATCAGATGGGTTTAAGATGCATTCAATGTATTCTTCAGTCGGCTCCGGTTTTGACTGCTGATTCTTTAGTATTGACTCTGACTTTGGCATTTTTGGACTTTGGCCTTGATTTTGCACAGTCTTTTCCATTCCATGCTCAGTTTTGTCATTTTGGCTTGGTTTTCTGTCTTTTTGATGATATCCACTTCCTGCACAATACAAATGCAAAACAAACATATATTTGGCAGTTTTTGTCTGTTTTTAGTCATTTAAGCTCGTTTTTGGAGGTAAAAGATATGTGTAATTAAGCACTTATCATAAATATAAATATTTAATGTATCCAAGATTTATTCAAATCTTTTTGAACAAGAACAAAAGATTTCTTAATCCTCACAACAGAAAATATATTGCTCCTACTTTAACTCCAAAACTTTTTAGCAATATGAAAAAAGGATTTTCTGGGGAACACACACCTTTGTTTCCAAGTATGCTGGCAATTCAAGCAGAAGAGGGTGAAGGTTCAGGACATCCCTCTGAACCCCAACCACCACCTTCTACTGCTCAACCTACTCATGAAGAACCAATCCCTAATATTGAATCATCATCACACCAAAAGACTCAAACACCTAGGCAAACCTTAAAAGAGGTCATTGAGTTATGTAGGATCTTTTTGCTTAATGGATCTTAACCTTTAGCTTGTAAAGGGTTTGTTGCCTTAGATAAATCTAAAGTAACAATGATGAAACAATGATTAACCACTATTGATTACAACAATGTAAAGAAGAACACAATAAAAACACTTTTATATTAAACTTTGAATCTACCTAGATTACAGATTACAAACTATGATTACTATTTGATCTATACGATCTTGTCTAGAACTGTATCTACTAACTATTCCTAGGAATCCTTTTATAGACTAAGGAAACCCTAATGGGCTTTACAAAACGCGTATAAAGATAATGCATATCTTTTCCTAAGATATCTCATGCATATCTTTAACTCTAACTAATTTTTGCGTAACCAGACTTAACTATTACATAAACAATATTAACTATTTAATACTGCCAGTACTAACTATGATAAACCTTCTACCAGTACTAACTATTATACTAGCAAAACTAACTATAATACTAATAGAATTAAGTCTGTTATACAAAATTCCTAACAATTTACCTCCCTTAAACATAAACTTCACCTGTTAACTTCAAGTTTCTTTAGTTGTCTTCAGTTTGGGTTTTTGGGAATTTTATCCAAGCATGTCTTCAAGTCCTTAGCTTCTCTTGAATGATGATCTGTTTGATGTTCTTTGAAAAATCAAATCATACTTTATCTTTTAGTCTTGGTCTTCTCTTCACAGCTACACAGCAACATCCAACTAAGTTGGCTTTATAGTTTTTGGCAAACTACCAGCCATTAACGGATTTGATATATCTTTACCATTAGCCATTTTCTATGGACTAGTCAATGCTTCATTGTAGTAACAAGGTGCATTGATAACCTTATAATTTTTAGCAAACTATCAGCTATCAATGAATTGAGATCTCTTTACCAGTAGCCGTTTGCTCTATAGTAGCCAATATTTTAGTGCAATACTATGGTGCATTGATTACCATATAGTTTTTGGTAAACTGTCAACCATAAACGGATTTGAGAAGTCTTTACCAAAGCTGTTTGCTTTGGACTAGCCAGTCCTTA
>BQNB010046452.1:0-43686 GCA_026074375.1 Tanacetum coccineum
AACGTGAAGATTCATTCAAAAATAAATACCCACATCTTTTCGCAAATCAGGCATCTTCATCCACTACAATGTCTTGAGCCTTGAGAACAAGGCTCATCTAACCGGGGGAGACTATAACACCCTGTATTTTTTAGGTATTTCCATGACTCCGTAGTCTCGTCAGTTTTAAATTCCCTTACTACTTCGTTTAGGCTTTAACTAAATTCGTATAGTTGGACATTTAATTAGCATTAGCTATATCGAGTGAGCTCAAAAACTTGACACTTATTAGAAAACGTGAAGTGCACTTATCAAGGTTGTATGTAAGTTCACCCTACTCGATGTTTAAATGCACACGCGACAAGAGAAGTTGAACAATGTCGCGCATTGGACCAAAGTGATAGGACTCAAAACAAACATCACAAATATGTGAACTAATATATATATAAACTAAAGAGTTGAAGGTTAAAATAAAAATCCCTACTAGTCAGCCAATGTTGACTGATGACTTCTTTACAAACATACACGCCCCTGCTGTTGACCAACATGCAAAATATATATAAGAAATCTCACCTTATTATCCAACAAGTAAAGCCCAACCCTCCTTTACCCAACCCAACATATACACGTGAGTGCTAGCTGCTCCTCTTTTCCAGAAATTGCTTCCCACACAACACAAACAGTTTTCACCTTTTAATCCATGTTCATTGACCATGTTAAGTCCAAGAAATTCCCTTCCATGTATGGCTTAACATTCCAACATGGCTACTAAAGTAAACACTGTGTATGTACACTCTTGTGTTTATAAGAATAGCATGGGTTGGGTTAGTGTTTCACAGGCTCATAATTTTCATACACTTCCTTTTTCTGTTCTCTGTATTCGACACACACACACACACCCATACAATCTCCATCTCAATTGTCATCTACATTAAACCCTAAACCCACTCAACATTCTGGGGTTCCTCTCGTTGGTTCGAAGAAGGAAAAACAAGGATACAAGGGGCTGTGGGTTTGAGGTCACGTAAAGATCACACGCGGTTAGGGTTTCGTGAGGTTTCGAAACTAGGGTTTTCGTTCAGATTCAGCTTGTACTCGAGTTCTCTCCACGTTGTGAGTCTCACATCTTTATTTCTCTATTTTATGTATGCAATTCTTAAAGTCTCAGAGGTGTGCTTGAAACCTGATAAAGAACAACATGTCTTTTCCTAGTTACTTACTGATGTAAAACGAATAAACATCAAAACCCCATGAAAACATGTAATTTACCAATGAAACCTGGGCATAATGTGAATGTTAGGCGTAGAATACTCGCATGAATTGTAGCCAAGGCTTGTTAGTGGGTTAGAAACAAAACCACCTAGGCTACGTCATATCGTTAGCCATGCGTGTAGTAACTTTAAGCGGCTTTACCCGTCCCTTAACATGAAACATATGAGAACGACTTAATCAATTAAAAAAGTAGGACTTGTGACCTGCGTTTTGCCCTTGGAACCATCAAGATTCGTCATGTAAATGAATAGTTACAAGGTTTCAAAGTTCGGGGTGTGAATCTGTTAAACACCCTTTTTAAATGCAAACCCACTGGACTGACTTTGAGCCTCGTTTTGACCCATTTAGGCTAGGACATAGATGGAGCAAGTGGGGGCATTTTATAGACAACATACCATGTTGTATTTAGCAACTCGAACCAGGGGAAATGGTTAAGAAACGAACTCCCCACGAATGCCCAAAGTTAGTACTGCCTGCCACGCAGTTAATACTGCTTACACACAGTTAATACTGCTTACACACAGTTAATACTGCTCGACACCCTCCACTTTAGCCTCGATTTCGACCCACATAACGACCTTTGCCCCTAAACCTTATAAAAGGTAATTTGTAACCGGACTAGCCTAGTTTTCAAAACAACTCTTACCTTGTTTTAACGTTGAGTAACGAAGCCGCAAACTTAAGTTCAAAGGTCTGCCTCGCAAACATCATAAGCTGAAATAAACTAAATATTTCTAAGTACAAAACTGCCAGGCGACTTGCTCATATTTAGCCCCACTTTTAACAACTTAAATGACCTTTTAGACGAAACGTAAAAGATGAAAGTTGTAATTGGCATGACCCGGTTTTCATATATACTTTCACTTTTTATAATAGCTAAATAACGAGCCAGTAATTAAATTGTAAAACTCCAAGTAACCCAATATTAACACTTAGTAAAATATAAGTTTAACGCGAATAGTAAACGTCAATATTTCACCGAATTGTTTAACATACTTAGGGACCAAACCAAGGGCGGACCCAAACTAATAATTTAAAGTATGTACCGCCTAGTTTCTTAAATACCCGAAGTTATAAATTATCTACTTGAGGTTTGACCATGTTGACCCGATAAAGTTGACTATTTTAAATGAGGAATTGTTTTTAAATGTCATTTAATTCAATTATAACTTAAGCACACACTAGGGACAAGATTGCAAGTATTATATTATTATTTTTCCGTTTAGTGAATATGTATTATTTATTTAATAGGTTGCGGATAAATTCCTTTGCATCATTTTTCGTGCCACTGCTTTGCTTCTACGTTATCAATACTTACTGTGAGTTCATAGCCCCACTTTTACTCGTTTTGGATAAATGTTTTATATCTTTTGGGGTGAGAAACATGCTTTGTTTTACAAATTGGACGTAAGTGTACATTTTATCATGATTACGTGTTTGCCAAAAGTTCGATAACCTTTGAGCCCAATATCATGAACTTCAATTAACTTTGTGTGAGCGCGAATGTTAAAAATATGAATCTATTGGGGTTGACATCCCCATCCGAGTGAGTTAGCTCTCATGGTGTCACGGAGTGAATCCGACTGATGTTATACCCATGGTCGGATTCGGATGTGCGGGTTAGAAACATCGTCAGAGCAATGTAGCAATAGTTTTTTGCATTCATACATGTCGAGCTTCGGTGTCATGAGCTTAGGGAAACGTAATCACATTTGTGATATTTGCATATGTTGCATTATCATACACTTGAAAATCTTACGGTCCTACATTCCATTTACATAAACCTATGAATTCACCAACTTTATGTTGACGTTTTAAGCATGTTTTTCTCAGGTCAATGATGCACGAGGCCGCAACCGGATACATTGGATGTCATATTGGGTTTCCAATGGCATAAAGGAATTTTTGAGAGTCATTATATCTCAGAACGATTGTTATGATCTAGAATCTTTATTTCAAATGTTGAACTATTTAAGCCTTCGTGCTTTGTATCAAACGATTTCAATAAATCCAATGTATCGTATTTTAAACGACTCTTTTTGAGGTCGTTCTCATATCTTGTGCTATTGATCCATAATGTAACGCTCCCGGATACACATCATTCCGCTGCGACCCAATTTGGGGGTGTTACAGATCAATCCGACACCGACAAGGCATGGGCGGATGAAATTCATAGACAAGAGTTGAATGCATATCGTTCTACATTGGAGGCTTTACATGCATCGGGACCTTTAACGTGGGAAAAGGAAACAATGGTAACAGACCTTCGTTTGTCACTCCATATATCTAATGATGAGCATTTGATTATGCTTAAAAACTTATTATCTGCATCTAGTAGTTGTCATCTCTGAAGCACGGAAACGCCTGTTGGGCTGCCGTACCCGTTTGGAAACGCCGTGGGTATGGATACGCCTCCGATACGCCCCCGAAACGTTTCCCTAGTATTGGAAACGTTTCCTATGCCGTTTCCTAGACGTTTCTTATCCGTTTCTGGACGTTTCTTATCACTTGAGCAGATCTGAAAATGGTTAACGTACTTTTCTAGGAAGAAGATGACAGGGTGGTGGAGAGAGAAAAATGAAACTACTCCTATAAAATATATTCTAGAAACCCCACATTCACGTGATTGGTTTTTTATTAAATAAGGGAAAGAGAAAGAAATGAATCCCTATTTAACACTATTTAAAAATCAGTGTATGTGATTGTTTTTTTACTAGTAATTTTTAGGCTAGACTTTCTTTTTAAAAATCACTATAAAAATGTTACTCGTAACATTTAATTATAAAAGTTTAGTAATGTTTAAAAATCATTATTAATGTGTTACATTGTACCATATTTGATACATTGTACCAAATTATATGGTACATCGAACCGAAGTGTATCGAAATGAGCCTACCCCCGCTCGCTCGTGTACCGTGAACTTAAAGACCCGCGAATATCTCGTTCCCAGTGATTCGCGATATCTTTACCGAAGACTTCCGCGGATCCATGGTACTATGGTCTGATGTAGTATTTTTGGAGTTTACATTTACATCAATATATATATATCTATTTTGGATTTTCTTTAATATATTTTTAATTTTTTATAGATTTTTATTGCCGTATCTATGCCGTTCCCGTATCTTGAATTTTTGATTTTTGCCGTTTCCTCCCGTCCCGAGTATCATCCCGTTTTCCTTCTTGCCGTTTCCCAGTTTCGGTGCTACATAGGTTGTCATGATAGGTGACAGGCAAACCGTTTGGTAAAATTTAATTTTTTTTCGTTGACACCCTTCACATAATTGTAAGAAGTGTATGCACTTTTCTCTTCTAGTGCTATAGTGAAACATGTGTATTATATAGAGAATGGAATTTATGATTTTAAGCTCATTAGCTAGGCTTTCACCAAAATTTACGTTATTTAAGGAGGTATTTTAGTTTATGCCTACTTCTGTATGGTCGCAGAGTAGTTTTACGTGTTTCTTTATGTCTGTATTTCATAAATATATTATTGGTATAAACTCGATAAATATGTTGGTTTTAACCACTACCAAAAGTGCAACATTATGGGTTTCGTTTTTTGGATATTATTGATGCATACGTTCATTTCAGGGCCCAAAGTACTTCTTAGCTTTAGAACACCTTGCTTCTGCATCACTTAGTTGATGTCGGGACAATGTGAGAAGGGCATACTCACTTCTGCTACATTTGGTATGTTTCGGTATAGTCTCACACGATTATATCTGACCATATGTGTAAGTTTCAAAGTGTGTTTTCTTGAAAGTTTACATGGAGGCAATGATTTTGCAGCATCTGATAACGCTCAGTTATGGAAAGCGTATTTAAGCTGAACAAGTAAGCTTTATACTCTATATTAGTTTTGTTTATATTTGACATTGTGGTGTCTTTACTTTCGGCAAGTTCCTTCCAGTTTTAGTTGGCTGGGGGAACCTGTTTATGGGTCAAAACTTAAAATGAGTTAAAATGGATCTGGTCATGTTAGGACTGTTAGGTCGACCTGAACACTGTGTCGACCAATTAGCGCAAACAATGGATTGATTGGGTTACAGATGACGAGAAAAACTATGTCACGAATTTAGGTTATAACTCCGTCTTATTCCATGTTGTAAATACACTTAGGCGTGTTTTTCGACACCCGTTTGACATGTTCAACCCATCTGCCTAGTTCTTTCTTTTAGCTAAGTTTTTTGCTTTTGCTTCCGTTAGAGGTACAACTAACAACTAACCACACAGACCCTTTTTTGCGCAAGTGGACCGAGAATGACATATCTAGTACAAGCTGTTTATATTCATGTGTTTTATTTATTTTTTCTTGGCTTGCACGAAGTAAGAGAATATGATATCTTATCCCATCTTTGTGTATTGTCGAACGACTCTTTTAAGTTTCAAGCTATACATAAGCTTTCTGACCTGACACCACAAGCAACCCAAGTCTTCTAATTTAAGAATTTATATAAAGAAAATGTTGAAACGTCACCAAAGCATTCTGGAGATCTCTAAAAGACAAGGAACTCTGATTGCATTATATCCATGAAGAAACGTGTGTAGTTTAAGGTTAATGTGTAAGTTTCGTGAAGCAAGCATAAAAAATCATTTGGATAACTATCAAAATATATCATCAACATCTGCTCAAACAATTATTAATGATTGGGATGCTTATAATGAATTCTAAGATTAACATGATTAAAATATTTTATACTTATATAAATGCGTCTTTGTAAAGTATACGGCGCTTGCTTATGAAGTTTGTAAGTACATAATTCTCAACTATATCTAAGGTGTCCCGCTAACATATGGTGTTAATCCTTGATGCAGTGAAATCTCAAACAGCTAAACAAGGTATATAGTACACACTGTCGGATAAACCAAGAACACACAGAAATTAACCTGTTTAACACACTAAACGTTATTCTCAGGCTGCTAGGCCAACTTAGTTGTAATGTTTTTACCAGGGCACTTATTATTGTTATACCATAATAGAGTTAATTAAATGGGAATATATTGGCTACAATTTTTTTGTAGCCAATTGGCTACAATGTTGTGCTACAAATCCTGGGTTCTTGAATTTAATAATATTTTTCGAACATTGTAATTTAGTATGTATTTTGAAACTCTGTTGAGTTAATAATATCTTTACATTGAAATTGAGAATACAATTTGTGTATATGGGTTTGTATAATAAGATAAACTGATAAAGAGTTGATTACATAAATGGTCTTTGTGGTTGACACACAATTGCATCTTTGGTTTTAAAACGCATTTAATTGCATCAATAGTCTTTGTGGTTGTTCACATTGAGTTGACCGGTCCTTTGACCTAATTGGTGTCAGCTTTGTCAATTAACTCGAGGTCCATTTCGCCAACGAATGTTTGCAAAGTTGGTCCTTTATACTAACGGCTGTTATACTTGACTCAAAACTTGGTTTTCTTATAAACTTTTTTTTAATTATCTTTAAAATTTATACGCGTTTCATACACACATTTTTATACTCATTTTTATACAAACACTTTATATACGTTTTTATACAAAAAATTTTAAATACGCAATCTATACACACATTTGCTAGCACATTTTTAACGTACCGTTTTTAAACACAGATTTTTTATACACACATTTTATACAACGTGTTTTATACACACTCTATATAACAAAACAATTAATACACACATTTTTATATACATATATCTATTCTGATCCGATCTTACTTTTCTCGAATCACAAATTAGAAAATCACAAATTTATGGATTGCGTTTTATAGAATTAAAAAAAATATATGTTAATCATTTTAAAGATTTCATAATTAGTATAATTTATGACAACATTTTTATAAAACATATATATAATTTTGTTTTTATGATATATAATAATTTATAAACTTGTATAATATTACAAAGACTTTTAACTGAGATTATAGTAAGATCTTAAAATTTCGATCCGATTTAACTATTCTCCAATCCAATCTTGGAAACCTTGAGATAAACAGTTGATTACATAAATGGTCTTTATGGTTGACACACAATTGCATTTTTGGTTTTAAAACGCATTTAATTGCATCAATAGTCTTTGTGGTTGTCCACATTGAGTTGACCGGTCCTTTGACCTAATTGGTGTCAGCTCTGTCAATTAACTCGAGTTACATCGTTAGTCCATAACTACGTCATGTGGTAAAGTTAGTCCATTTCGCCAACGAACGTTTGCAAAGTTAGTCCTTTATACTAACGGCCGTTATACTTAACTCAAAACTTGGTCTTCTTATATTTTTTTTAATTATCTTTAAAATTTATACGCGTTTCATACCCACATTTTTATACTCATTTTTATACAAACACTTCGTTTTTATACAAATTTTTATAGAGAAATGCTACATCCACATAATTTTTGTAACGACCCACTCCGGAAAGGAGGCCGAAACGTCATGATCATGGTGTCATATCAAAGCATAATAAAGGCATAAAGTCATAAATGATAACATAGGACAAGGTGGAAAGCTGGAATCAAACATCGGCTCCCAATTATGAGATCAACATGAATAACGTAAAAGAAGTCTAAAGGACGAAACATGTGTCCAAGATAGTATAGCACATCAAAATGTCTGCGATATAAAGAAAGGAAGCTAAATAGGTCACTTCCTAAGCACACACTCTCTCATGCCCAATCTCCCTCTAGATACCTGCCGTATAAGAAAGAGAAAGAAAATACGGCTGAGCATAACGCTCAGTGAACGGATATAATAACAATGTAAATAAGTATGAATCGTGGATAGTAAATACAAAGTAGCGGAAAGATCAAAAGTGTCATGAGGAAACCTGGAGAATGTGTCATGAAGAATAGGAAATAAACATGTAAAGCATGGTAATACGAAGTAAAGATGTCATGAAATATCATGGATAGTATAAACATAAATAATAAGGAATGCCCACGAGCTCATATAATCATACATGTCATAATAATAATGTCGTGAATACATGCATATAATAGAGGGGCTGCCTCAACATGTAATAGAGGGGTGACCTCTTATAATAATATGGGTGGAGGGATCAGCTCCAATGTGATGGGATGTAGAGCACACACCAACCAATCACCATGAACGTGTAAACATGTAAACTAGGATGCACCCATACGCCCCTGAATAATAATGGCCAAACATGAATTTTAACGTAGTAACATGAAAGGGACGCCGCGTGAAATCACTCTCAACGCGAAAGAGTCGTGACACAGGTGCCTCATGTGTCACGGTCATGGTACCTCCATGACTAGGTGGTAAGTCATGTAAATCATGGTCATGCATATATATATATATATATATATATAGCTCGGGCAATAGAATAAGTCATGAAATCAACGTGTAAGGGATCATGGCAAAAGACATAAAAATGGGGAAGCATAGCAGTTCTGGGGATGAATCATGAAAAGAAAGAATGTCCTTACTGAAAGGACGGAATATCCGTACCTTATGTCCAGCAGTAACGGAAAGAGATGGATAAGAAGATGGAAGCTACTCCTGCTTAATGCGATCTACATGTTAAAGGACATATATAAGTTACTTGTTCATGATTAAGGTTACTTTCCATTTTTTGTAACTTTCTATTTTTAGTAACTTTCTATTTTTAGTAACTTTCTATAATTAGCATGATTCCTTGATTAGTACGTTCCATGATTAACATATTCCATGATTAGTATGTTTCATGATTAGTATTCTTGTTATATTGGGTACTTTCCAAAAATAGCAGCTTCTAATTATAGTAAGTTTCCAAAAATAGACTTTCCTTAATTAACTTTCCATAAATGATAACTTTCCTGATTTAATAAGTTTCCATAATTAAACTTTCCAAAAATAGACTTTCTAAAAATAGACTTTCCAAAAATAGCAGGTTTCTATATATAGTAAGTTTCCATAAATAGCATGTTTCTATAAATAGCAGGTTTCTATAAATAGTAAGGTTTACATAAATAATATCAAAATGACATTTTCTACCCCCCAACTTATTTTTCTCAGATCATAACAAATATAATAACATGCTTAAATCAGACCCCAAAGTTTCAGAAATTACAAAACACCCCCTTATACTTTTAAAACTCAAATCGGGTAACAAATAAGTGCACAAAACCCTAATTAACATTTTCCCCAATAATTACACAATTTTTATACATTCATTAGCATGTATTGGACCTGGGAAAAATATAAAAACCCCAACCCTAATTCGTTTTTCAATTATTTCTTCCTTTTCTCTTTATTTCGCAAATCGGCAAAACCCTTAAATCCCAAATAATTATTTCAAGTCCTCTAAAAATTTAACCAACAATTGATCTGAGATATACATGATAATATTATCACCTTATAATTATAAAATCAATTTTACAAATTGTTTTATTGCCGATTACACAATTAATCTAAAATTAGGGTTTCGAACATATATTTATTCATATGATCAAATTAACATGAATGGCTATTTTTCTTGTGTTTATACTGAATTATAATGATGAAAAACAAGTCATAAAATTACCTTTGATAATTATTGATGATTCTATGGATTTATGAAATTCGGTTGAAATTATTCGAACAAAACCTAATACCTGAAATTCGAACCAAGCCTCCACAATCTTTCTCACAATTATTCCACAATCCTTGGACCTTCAATTACACCTTATAAAATCGTTCAATGCCTAGAGAGAAAATTATGGATGCCTCTCTCTTGATTTTTCTTTGTGCGGATCTAAGTGTTTTTAAGGGTTTTGCAAAATAAAATGATTAGATAATTATATGGAACCATTGTTCTATATTAATGGCGAGATTTTTAAGGTTTTAAAAAGTATTAATACATATTTTATAGTTTATCATGTTTATTTTGCATTTATCTTTACTTATTTACTTTAATTATTAATTATAATACATATATAATTAATGTAATAAATTGGCATACATAATATATATACATAAGTATTTATTTTTCTTGTATAACATAATGTATTTTATTCGTACATTAAATTTCGTAATTGTTACTTGTTGCATTTTCATAATTTATAGCATTAAAATGAATTTATTTAAACTTTTATGCATTTTTTTTTCATTAGGGGCATTTTGGTCATTTTACTCTTATTAAGATTTTTAGGTTTTTCAGGTTTCAAACCGGTTTCGGTTTTTTCCAAACCGGTTTCGACTGGTTCGTTGACCGAAACAGGGTCCTATTTGACTGAAACCGAACTGAACCTGTTAACCGGTTTGCAAACGTCTAATTATGAGACAATCACTTATTTACCAACTACACGTAGTTTTCAAGTTTTTAGTTGATTAATTTATAGTGTTTGAATCTATCGCCACATATACTTGAACAGGCAAAACCTTCGCTTCTCAAAAAATTGGCGTGATCATTCCAAAATTGTAAACAAACTAGAGATTTAAAAATATAAAAAGCATGTTTGCCTTCATTTCACTGAAAAAGTATTTTGTATTTGCAAACTTCAATCACATAAAAATTTGCTAAACATTGCTTAAGAGCTTAAACCATGATTTAAATGTGTACTTTAACCACTTTAAGATGGTTATCTCACATATCTCAAAGTTAGTAACCATCAACTATAGAGGTTTAATCCCTATTTGCCGCTAAATTTACCGCTATAATAAATTCATATTTCATCAAATTGATAACCTCATTTCATAATTTCCCCAATTTTTAACCAAAAATCTAACACTAATTTTATCAAAATTAGCTCTACATGAACAAAAGATCATTACAATCATTCAATTCAGAAACTAAAAAACCTAAACTCAACATCTCAATCACAGCTTCTCTCCACATCAAATGTTTCGCCTCGAAAACCTTGGTCGAATTCATCGATCTCGAGCCGCGTAGACCCTACACCATCGGCCGCGATCGCGGCCGATGCGATTACGTATTCGATCACCCTGAAGTTAGTAAAACACATTGCCAGTTAATCTTCGATGATCACACCAAAAAAGTATTTATCAGTGATGGTGTTAGGGCTATGGTTAGGGTTTCGTTAAACGATGTGTTTGTTGACGGTGTACGAGTTGGAAATGGGGAAAGTAAGGAGTTACGCGCGGGTAGTGAGGTTTCGGTTGTGTGTGGGAGCTGTGTTCGGGTTGGTTTTCTTGTTGAGAAAATTGAATTCTTAGATAAGCCTGGTTTGTTATTGCGCAAGTGTAGGGAGATTTTGTTAAGTGATGATCCCGTTTTGTATATTAGAAAGTGTTTTGGTAACACGGCAAAATGTGGTAGTAGAATTAGAGTCGAGTAATTCACGCTTTCCTCCGGATAAAGTTTTGTCTAATGTGGGACCATTAAATCAAGATACGCCTTTTAGTGATAACAAGGTTTTTAACCCCGCTGCGGAGCGCGGGGTTTTAAGTTTTTTGTTTGCGTTTCTTGAATGCTAAAACATATGCTTAAACAGGCTAAGTCGTTACATTAAATGTTTTTGTTTGTATCTACCTGTTACAAAAAGTAAAAAACAAACTAAGCCATAACATTAGATGTTTTGATCTACACCTAAATACTAAAACATACCTTCTTAAACAGGTCTTATTGCATTTTCTTGTAGAAAATATGTTAATCTAACTGCATAAAGTAGACTCTAGCTTATGCCAATCTTTTTAACAGGTTGACTTGCATGTAATGCTGAAACAAAGACTTCTATGTTGCTCCACGACCACTGGTCTACGTGTGTCGCCTCTCTGCTCGTTGAAGGGGCTGCTTAAATGTGCAATTGTGCCTTCTTCTTCCTTTTCAAAACCAAGATCCATGTATAAGTTTCCAGATAATGGCATTGACTGCCAAAGATGTAAGTATGCCCAACCGCCAATTGTGACTCTTCGCCGTCAAAATTCTGAATCGTGTATATCTTGACACCCAACTTATAGAAGCACCTACAGAAATGATATTAAGTTAGTAGATTGTTGTTAACAAAGCACATTTATCCATTTTTCGTTGTTTATTACAACTAACTATTTAATTATACGTAGGTACTTTCTAAAAGGCCCCTACATCATGTAAGGGAACATATATTCATGATTCAGTCAGAGGTTATGGTTGAAATGAGCAGGTCAAGCAGGTTGTATTGACCCATAAATAATGATTTTGCTTTACATAGTTTACATATAAAAAGTTAGAAAACGATGGTTATTAAAGGGCATTTGGGATAACTATTTTTTTCTGCTACATATATGCTTATTTTAAAAAACGGCTTAGAGTGTATTGATCGTCCAAACTAATTCTCCGCGTCTTTGGGACACAATATAAGCAGCTTTCAGTGCAGGTTGAAAATGAGCGTATGTAGAAGTAATTTCACAAATTTAAAAGGCCACATAATAAGTACGTTGACATTAAATAAGCTCTCTTTGGGTTTGTTGTGTTTCATTGCCACAATTAGCCGCTAGGCCCCAAAACTAAGCTATTCCAAACACCTCTTAACCACTTAAGGGCTTTTAGTCTATTGTTAATGTGCATTCCAGTATTAAAAGCAATAGGACCCAAAGAATCTTGGTTTTGAAAATGTGAATTTGGCCTACTAACCCGTTCACTCATACCAGACACTATCAGCTCTAATAAGACCAACACATTTAAACAAAACAAACTGCGTACAACTTACTTTGACTGTTGAGACGTTCCTCACGGCCCAAAAACAGTTTTATCAAAAGTTTAGTAAGTTGAATTGCAATTCAATTATGGTGTGCGCAGAAACAATATAGTTGGGGTTAAGTTATGCTTTCACCGTGTGAATCACATCATTAGATAGTCATGTGTACCTTTTCAGAATCAGATCTGCTCGTTTTTTCTTTGTAGTCTTGTCAGTTTCTTCAAGCCCCAACATTATATAAGTTTTGGTGATCATTCCCTCCTTGCTATACATTAAGTCTTATAAACCGGTGAAAAAAAAAGAATCATTCTTCACCTTCGGTGTGAACAGAGCTACGTCCAAAATGGGCGACTGGTCGACCATGTATGCGCACATTTCGGTCCCTACTCTGTGGGACCATCTGTCGTCCTGATAGACTGTCAGCAGCCCTCCGTTTACCTAGCCTAGAGCCAGATCCGGTAGACCCAATTCCCCGCTGAAAGAACAAATAGACATGTTAGAAACAATGAAAGACATTTCGCTACCCTGTTAAAAATAGTCGAGTGAAACCAAACAATACTCACTTACTGTATCTGTACAAAACAAACGTCTCAAACCTCGTCGTCCAAAAAACAAAGGCCACACACTGTAATACGTTCTAATTCAGTACCATGTCTAGAGCAGCTGCAAAACGAATTTATATGTTAAAAGTCGGTCCCGTTGTAACTACACGCACTAACAGGGTGTTATGATCACAATATAAAATGTAAAATATGTAAGGAAGCTAACACGTTGGCAAGGTAGACTACACTTTTCACATTGCTCGCCTTTTAAGGGCGTGGCAGGTTTTAGTGCAAACATGGTTGCCACATGGCAGAAGGTTTCCACAATAATTATCACATGAAAACGTTGCTTTATTTGATCAGACGTCTGCATAACCAAAATAAAAGGTTTTAACTTTTTTTTTCTATAAAACTAACGATGTTAAAAAGCTTCAAAAGAAGTGTGGAAATTAAAATTATTCCACCTTACTCTTTATTTTTGCCCAACCCCTTTTCAGGATTCTAGTTTGGAACAGTTATCCCAATAATACCTGAAACCTATAAAAGTAAAATGATGTCCACGAATGTTTCAAACCCAAATCAAAAGAAAATACGAATCTGAAACTTTAGAATCATGTACCTTGATAAGTCTTTGCTTGAATCAATATGACATTATTAAAACAATCAGTATAAAAAGGCATCAGCAAAGCAGGCATCAACAAACGCACGCAAACATCAGCAAACGCACGCAATCATCATCTGCTACATATTAGTACGATTTGTGCATACAACAGACTCAATTGGGTATATGAAAAAAAGAAAAGAACAACATACAACATCAAATACATTTAATAAACCCGCTAAGAAAGAACTACAACTACATTTAGCCTTAAATTCACTTAAAAGCCAACACTACACATATAAACAACATTCATTGTTTCTAGATCAGTTCCAGAATATGTTAAGAGAGTGTTTAGGATTGCTCATCAAACATAAAAAGATGAGTATAATTCACTCGTACACTCACTTGTTATGTTCTAAAGCACTATGACAGCTAACTGTATGAAACTACTAATAGAAATAATATCTCTTTTGTCCTTTTTAGTAATTTTGGCCTAAACGAATACGGGTTTGTCGCCTTAAATGCTTCTAACGAAAATCCATAATTGATAAATAAACGCTTGATCACGCTCCTTTGTGAAGCTATATATATAAACATGTGAGCTTTATTTGACTCAACTTATATTTCGTAAGCCTATTCCTTTTCTAAACTTATACTTCATCAGCTTATACAAAATGAGGCCATAAGCCAAAAAAATTAAAAAGGGTGGTTGTTTAAACGTAATGTTAGGGTCAAAGTCAGTCGTATCTTACTTTTCTTATGCTATTTATCACTAAAAACTATCAACGCACTAATAATTTCTAAACAATAGTTTGCGAAACTACTTATAGCTAATGTAATATGCATAGATTGTGCCAAAACCTAATGCTATTATTTTTCCAAGTGAAAGCATCATTAAAAATCAACCTTTTGCCACAAATATAATTAGAAAACCAATCTTCATGTCTCAAACTAAGAAGAAGACTACCGAATATTCAAAACACATCAAACTTCTTAAAAATAAGCAATCCCAAACATCCTCACAGCAGTTCAAAATAAGCATTATGGATTCGACTTTAACCTCACAAAGATCTTTAAAAACATATATTGATCATGATTCCTAAAAAAACCACACTAATAACAGAAAAATCAAATTCCACTATCGGATGGTTTTGAGAGAGAGATGATGGTTTTTGTGTTTTTTAGAGATTATGGTTTTGAGAGATGATGATTTGGTCTGTGTGTTTACTCATGGTTTTGAGAGATGGTATTGTGATTAGGTGGGTTTGAGAAAAAAAATGTTACTGGGGCGGTGATTGATATAGGGAAACACGTGTCCACTGATGAGTAAAATGCACCACTGGAAAATATATAATAAACAAATGGGTCGGGGCGGGTTGTTTTGAACGTTTTGCAAACCCGTCATTTATGACACCTCGGGGCAACGATCTTGCCTTTTAAATATAAGGTATAATTGTATAAAGGGTTAAGTCCATTAAATAGAAACGTACTTTCCAAAATATATACATCTAGTAAACTAGTTTTATTACCGATCTAGCAATCGAAACTTGTTTGTTCGTAAACATTTAGTAAATATGACCGGTTATCACTCCATGTCATCAAAAACATTTACACGTCATTTATATTAATCCAGGTGCAAAGTCCACGTAGATGTTATATGGCCAAATATTATATAACCCGTACTCTTCCCTCTACACCTGCAAAATCATCTTCATCATCTTATCTAGCCACCACAACCAACACCACAAAATCGACACTAATACCAAACCCTTCAACTACCTTTCTTCATCTAGTCAACACAACAGCCAACCACCATCGTCGGCTGCACCCTCTTCTGCCGCAATATGCAGCCTTCTTTCGCTGCCACCCATAGGTGACACCTCACTTCCTACCGCCACAACCACCTCCGGCCACCACAATATTTAATTTTTCAGATCTATGATATTTTGAAAAATATACCAGTTGGTTTTAGTGTTTGTGGGTTAAAATATTATTTTGAAAAATATACCAGTTGCAGATAATGAATTGTTTTGTTGTTAGCGACATGTAGGAATTTATTTTAATATTTGTGTTTTTTTTGTTTCTAGCCAAGGAAGTTGCTAGCTACCTCCATGAGGCAGTGGAACCCATATCTAATTTTTAGGACTAGTTTGCAAAATGAAATGCTGGTGACATTTATAAAAAAAGGTGATTATTCCTAAAGAACTCAAAGACTGCTTACATGAAAAAAATGGCTAAGAACAAATCTTGGTGATTACAGATCACCAAATGAGTGCATTCTTTTTAATTCAGATCATTGGTTACCTATTTCTAAAGTTTCAATGCTTCCCTTCATTGATGAGAGTAACACCTTTTATGGGAGTGAGATATATCTTTATAGAGCTGAGTTAAAGCAGTTAGGTGTAATTACTAATTTCAAAGATGGTGCAAAGTGGATAAAAAACAAATTCGTATACAAACGCCCGGATGAGTGCTTGTTATTCCTTTCTGATTGGAAACCTTACTTGAAACTTGGTGATGGTCCTTCCATCGATGAAGAATTTTTTTTCAGATCTGAAATTGGATCTTACAAAGAGGTGCTTAATGTTTTAGGAGTTATAACTGATGTTAAGATGGGATGCAAGCTGATTCATATTTACCTTAATTCGATGAGTTTTAACTGATATATAGATTTTTATGAGTTTTATTATGTGTTAGAAACTATTTTTGAGGTCGTCGGAATCTGACGAATGTGGCCAAAATCCGATGGTGAGGGGACCGGAAGATCTAGCAGGGTATTTGGCGGTCATCGGAGCAAAGCTATGCGTGTGAAGGTTGGTAGGATCAAAGTGAAAATTAAAAGTCAACTGTGTTAGTTGAAAATTTCAAATTATTTAAATTGTTTTCATAGTGAGACCTAGTCAGCATTTATACAAATCATACTCAGTGAAAAAAGCAAAACATAAACGACGTGTCAGTCATTTTTAATTCCCAACCGGTAACATAGTGACATATTTACTAAGACGGCACAAATTTGAAAGTTCAATTACTAGATCGTTAATAAAATAAGTTGGTTTACTAGATGTGTATATTTTGGAAAGTACGTTTCTATTTAATGGACTTAACCCTTGTATAAATTTAGAGTCGAATGCTGAGTTATTATGTTGTAATGTTAATAGCGAGAATTTAGAAAAGTCAGTAAATGTATGTGGTAACACACAAAAGGCAACTCATAACAACACAATTATTTTCAATCACCGTTCGATCAAACAAGTAATCATTTAACATACAACTTTTACAATGACGACTCTTGCTGACAAAACGATTCTTTCGGGTGCTGACAATCGCCCACCTATGTTGGAAAAGGATATGTACGATTCTTGAAAAAAAACATAAGGGAGTATACATGTATGGAAATAGACAAAGGGACGGAATGATCCTTGAATCCGTTGAAAATGGTCCCAATAATCTGGCTACAATTGAGGGAGAAGGAGTGACTAGACAAGAAATATTTGAATTATCTGTACGGAAGCAAATTCAAGCTGATTGTATGTCAAGGAAACAAAATATCATTCTCCAAGGATACCACCAGAGGTTCTATGCACTTGTTTGCAAGCCGAATCCCACCAAGGAAGTTTGGGAAAGATTCAACTTTCATGAAAGGACTTCATTGATAAACAGGAAAGAGAGTGTAAACTTTATGATGAATTCGATAAGTTTGCTTATAAGAAGGGGGAAACACTACGTGATTTCTACTTTGTAGATTTCACGTCTACTCAATGACCATGAACATTCTACAAATGTGAAACTAGACAATTTTATTGTGAACACTAATTTTTTGAAACTCTTCCTCTGAGTGGAGCAAATTTGTGACTGATGTCAAAACTGGTTCAGGATCTTGTACACAAACTAAATTGCATCAGTTCAATGCTTCTTGGGAATTATGGATATTTCATGCAAATGAAGTTCGTTTGATGCATGAACGCAACTCAGATCCGCTTGCTTTGGTTGCAACCCATCAGATGACCCAGTATCCTTATCAAACTCATCATCACTCATACCAAAACTCTCAATTTCAACCACAAGTTTCACTATATCAGTCTCTACAGTACGGATCACCTTATCAGTCTCAACAATACTCAAACAATCAATCATCAACACCTTTTTTAATCACTTATCCATCTAATGATTATCAATCATCAGTTCACCACAACGTTTATTCTCCATCATCATCCATCCCTCAAATTGAATATGCTCCCATAGTTAACCAACAACAACAACCTGAATTTCCCCAATTAGACTTAGGTCTAACTATTTCAGTGTTCAAGCAAGGTGATGATCCCATTAATGCCATCAATTATATGATGTCATTCCTATCAGCTGTCGTCACATCTCGCTATCCTACTACCAACAACCAGCTGAGGAATTCGTCAAACCCTAGGCAACAAGCTACCATTAATGATGGAAGAGTGACTTTACAACCAGTTCAGGGAAGACAAATTTCTTTTGCTACGGGTACGACTAGAACCTACACTCCAGGAGCAAGTGGAAGCAATTCTGGGAAACAAATGACTGTTATTTGTTACAACTGCAAAAGAGAAGGACACATGTCTAAACAGTGCACTAAACCTAAAAGGAAACGGGGTGATTCATGGTTTAAGGATAAAGTGTTGCTTGTACAAGCTCAAGTAAATGGTCAAATTCTACATGAGGAAGAACTAGCATTTTTGGCAGATCCAGGAATTACAAAAGGTCAAGCCACACAGACTGTCATTACTCACAATGTTGCTTATCAAGCTGATGATTTGGATGCATATGACTCTGATTGTGATAAACTCAACACTGCCAAAGTTGCTCTCATGGCGAATTTATCTCATTATGGTTCAGATGCTCTCGCAGAGGTACATAATCCTGATAATGAGAATAACAATATGACTAATCAAGGTGTGCAGGTGATGCCGTCTTCTGAACAGTCGAATGTTGTGAACCTTTCAGAGACTGAAATAACCAGTGATAGCAATATCATTCCTTATTCTCAGTATGTGACAGAATCACAACAAGCAGTTGTTCAGAATTCTAACACATCTGCACAACAAGATGCACTGATATTATCTGTGATTGAACAACTAAAAACCCAAGTAGTTAATTATACCAAGATAAATCTGGACAATAAAAGTGTCAATGATACTTTAACTGCTGAGCTTGAAAGATATAAGGAACAAGTGAAAGTTTTGAAAGAAGGAAAAAATGTTGATTTAAAGAGTAAAGATAATGTTTCAGATTCATGTGAATAGTCTGTAGAGATTGATCGTCTTAAACAAACTCTTTCAGAACATGTAAAAGAAAAGGAATCTTTAATGCAAACAGTTACTCTTCTCAAAAATGATTTTAAGAAAGAAGAATCTAGGAACATTGATAGAGTGATTGCTTTAAAAAAAGATCAAACAGCTGGATAATATTGTTTTTAAAAGAGATCAATCAGCACAAACTATTCACATGTGGACAAAACCTCAGTTTTTCTATGATCATACCACTAAACAAGCTATTGGTTTTCAAAATCCTTTCTATCTGAAGAAAGCTCAGCAGTTGGAACCAAATCTTTATGATGGTAATGTCATTAAGAATACTAGTGCTATTGTGATTCCTGACTCCGAAGAGACCCTTATGCTTGATGAATAGAGTCGTTCAAAAATGCTTTTAAAACAAAAAGATCCAATGATGTTAGAAAAGAAAGTTAATACTACACCAGTCGATTATGCTGTTCTCAACCAACTTTCTCAAGATTTTGAAAAACAATTTGTTCCACAAACTGAATTATCTGCTGAACAAGCCTTTTGGTCTCAGAATTCTATAAATTCTTCAGATCCTAATCCTTCTGAAAGACCCACCAAAGTTGAGGTTCCGAAAGAACTTCCTAAAGTTAGCATGGTAAATACGAGTTTGAAGAATCTCAAACATCATCTCGGTGGTCTTGACGTAGTTGTCAAAGAAAGAACCATGGCCACAGCCATCACTGAGGGCTCATGGGGGTTTGAACATACAAATGCTTGTTTTAGGGATGAAATAATTCCATTTGTAAAAGCTCTAAAGGACTTATTTAATACATTCGATCAATATTTGATTGATGAACTTTCTGAAGTCCAAAATGTCTTTCATCAAATGGAACAGGCTGTGGAACAACATTGTTTAGAGTCAAAAACGTTTGAAGTTAAAATGAATCAAGTTTTGAACGAAAACGAACGACTCTTGGAACAAGTCATAAACAAAGATATAATGAACGTAATTATGAATTCTTCTGTGGATACTGCTTATGTAAATGTGCATGAATGTGAAAAATGTCTCAAACTTGAGGCTGAGCTTCTCAACAAAAAGGATTTCATTAAAAAAAGAGTTACGATAAATTGTTCAGAAATTTTACCACTCTTGAAAAACATTGAATTTCTTTAGAAGTTGATACTCAACTTAATCAGGAAATTTTTCAAAGAGACAATTCTGTTTCAAATCAAAGTGCTCCAAGTTTTGATCAATATCTTGAATTAAATGAATTGAAAGCTCAGTCCCAAGAGAAAGACACGGTCATTAAAAAGTTGAAAGAGAGAATTAAATCTCTAAGTGGAAATATGAATGAGGATAAGATCAAAAAGGACATAGAAGAGATTGAAACGATAAATATTGAATTGGATCATAGGGTGTCAAAACTTATTGCTGAGAATAAACATTTAAAACAGACATATAAACAACTTTATGACTCGATTAAACCAACACGTATTCGATCAAAAGAACAATGTGATGCTTTACTTAATCAAGTCAATCAAACGTCTGTGGAAATCTCTGATTTAAATGTAAGTCTTCAGGACCAAGGATTGGTCATTACAGCTCTCAAGGATGAATTAAGGAAACTTAAAGGAAAAGGTTTAGCTGATAATGTTGTTACCAAACACACTATTGCTCCAGAAATGCTTAAGATTGATGTGGAAACTTTAAACCCTAGATTGTTGAACAATAGGTCAACTCACTTTGATTACCTTAAGCACACTCAGGAAAAAGCTGCGATTCTTAGGGAAATAGTAGAACAAGGAAATTCACAAAATCCTCTAAATAATTCCTTAGACTCTGCGTGTAAGTATACAAAACAAATTCAGGAGTTGCTTATAATAATCAGACAAACCTGACCTAGCATCAACAATTCAGGTGATAAATTAGTGGTTGTGACCCCAAAGAACAAGGACAAAAGAGTTAGATTCACTGAGCCTGTCACATCCTCAGGAAACACAAACACAAAAATAGCTTCTTCATCAAACCTAGTTTCTAACAAACCTATGTTGTCTTCTACAGGAGTAAAACTGTCTACTAGTGCTAGCGGATCACAGCCTTCAGGCAATACAAAGAAAGATAAGATTCAGCGAACACCAAGTAGTACTTAGAAGAATAAAGTAGAAGCCTACCCTAGGACAGTTAAATCTAGTTTAAAAAATAAGAATTGTTTTGTTGAACCTAAAGGAAATGCAAATATGCAGCATTCCAAGCTTACTGCGAATTCTGAACTTCTATATGTTAAGTGTAACGGTTGCATGCTTTCTGATAATCATGATTTATGTGTTCTTGATTTTATCAATGATGTGAATGCTCGTAATAAATCTAAATATGTTAAGAAAAGTTCAAAGAGAAAAGTTTGGAAACCAACAGGAAAAGTGTTCACAAATATTGGATACACTTGGAGACCTACTGGTCGGACCTTCACTATAGTAGGAAATGTGTGCCCTTTAACTAGGATTACTTTCAAGAAAACAACCGAGGGGAGTATGCAGGCTATGAGAAACCATATTACCAATTTGAAAGCTGAGATTAGGAGTGAAGTTTAAGCTACTTTACAAAACCAAATCAACTCTTTAAAAGGAGAATTCAAGAATGAGTTGAAATCTCAACATAACCTTTTCATAATCTTGGGGATCCATAGTTTCTGATGTTCCATCTTCCTCTCTGATGAATGCAGGCCGTCCAAATTGTTCTCTGGTATTTGGACTTCGGCTGCTCCAAGCATATGACCGGAGATCGCTCTCAGCTCACCAATTTCATCAATAAATATTTGGGTACTGTAAATTCAGAAATGATCATGTGGCAATGATATTGAGATATGGTGATTATCAGATTGGGAATGTGACGATCTCAAGGGTTTACTACGTGGAAGGACTTGGACATAACTTATTCTATGTCGGGCAATTCTGTGATTCAAACTTTGAAGTTGCTGTCTTCGTTCAACAGAC
This sequence comes from Tanacetum coccineum, assembly GCA_026074375.1. NCBI lineage: Eukaryota > Viridiplantae > Streptophyta > Magnoliopsida > Asterales > Asteraceae > Tanacetum > Tanacetum coccineum. The sequence continues at coordinate 22,234 of BQNB010046452.1, forward strand.
TGCTTCATTCGTAATCTAGAGGTATTGATATATGACTGGATCTCGAAAGGCAACAATCTGTATTAATATCTCTTTGGAGATTGATGGCGTCCTCCCTAAATATGTGTCTTATCAAAGGCCTCGAAGACTAAGTCATGGCTATGGTACCGACGTCTGTCTCATCTGAACTTTGGTGCAATCAACTATTTAGCTAGACACGGTCTTGTTCGAGGTCTCCCTAAGCTAAAATTTAAAAAGGGCCATTTGTGTTCTGCTTGTGCAATGGGCAAAAGCAAGAAGAACACCCACAAAACCTAAATCTGAAGACACCAACCAAGAAAAAACTCTATCTCTTGCACATGGATCTTTGTGGACCAATGTGTGTCGCAAGTATTAATGGAAAGAAGTACATCCTCGTCATTGTCGATGATTACTCTCGATTTACATGGGTTAAGTACTTAAGATCAAAAGATGAAGCTCCAGATTTCATAATTAATTTTCTCAAGATGATCCAAGTGCGGCTTAAAGTACTGCCGACGAATCAGAACAGATAAATGAACTGAATTTGTATAATTAGACTTTGTGTGGAATATTATGAGAAGGTTGGCATCTCTCATGAAACATCTGTTGCTCGCTCTCCACAGCAAAATGGTGTCGTTGAAAGACGTAATCGTACACTAATTGAAGCTGCCCGCACAATGTTGATTTATGCAAAAGCTTCGTTATTCTTATGGGCAGAAGCAGTTGCTACCGCATGTTATACCCAAAATTGTTCCATCATACGTCTTCGTCACGGAAAAATACCATATGAGCTTTTACATGACAAACTTCCTGACTTATCATTTTTTCATGTATTTGGTGCACTCTGCTATCCAACAAATGAGAGTGAGAACTTAGGGAAGTTACAACCAAAAGCTGATATTGGCATTTTCATTGGTTATGCACCCACAAAGAAAGCATTTTGAATTTACAACCAACGTACCAGACAAATCATTGAAACAATTCTTGTAGATTTTGATGAGCTCACTGCGATGGCTTCTGAACACAGCAGTTTAGGGTCCGCACTTTATGAAATGACTCCTGCAACAATCAGTTCAGGACTCGTGTCAAACCCTCCTCCTTCAATACCGTTTGTACCATCTTCAAGAACTGATTATGATATTTTGTTTCAACCATTATTTGATGAATTACTCAACCCTCCATCAAATGTTGATCACCCAGACCCTGAATTCATTGCTCCAATTGCTGAAGTAGTAGCTCCAAAACCCGCTGCATCAACCGGTTCACCTTCCTCAACAACCATTGACCAAGATGCACCATCACCTAGTAACTCACAAACAACACCCGAAACTCAATCTCCTGTCATTCTTAACGATGTTGAAGAAGACAATCATGACTTAGATGTTGCACACATGAATAACGATTCGTTCTTTGGTATTCCGATTCCAGAAAATGTTTCTGAAGCATCTTCTTCTACGGATGTTATTCCTACCATTGTGCACACTGCTGCTCCTAACTCAGAACACGTTACCAAATGGAACAAGGATCATCCTTTAGACAACATCATTAGTGAACTCGAAAGACCTGTTTCCACAAGACTCCAACTTCTTGAACAAGCCTTATTTTGTTACTATGATGCCTTTCTCACATCAGTTGAACCAAATAACTATAAAGACGCATTAACTCAAGCATGTTGGATTGAAGCAATGCAAGAGGAGCTTAATGAATTTAAACGTCTTGAAGTCTGGGAACTCGTTCCTCGTCCAGATAAAGTGATGGTTATTACTTTAAAATAGATCTACAAGGTGAAACTTGATGAATTAGGAGGAATTCTAAAGAACAAGGCTCGCTTGGTTGCTTGTGGTTACCGTCAAGAAGAGGGAATTGATTTTGAGGAATCCTTTGCTCCAGTGGCCAGATTTGATGCTATTCGAATTTTCCTCGCATATGTTGCCCACATGAATATGATCGTCTACCAAATGGATGTTAAGACTGCATTTTTGAACGGCATTCTGTGCGAAGAAGTTTATGTCAGCCAACCGGACGTGTTTGTGGATAAATACAATCTGAATCATGTGTACAAGCTTTAGAAGGCTCTCTATGGGTTGAAACAAGCTTCTCGCGTGTGGTACGATCTATTATCGAAGTTTCTACTCTCTCAAGAATTCTCTAAAGGAACCGTGGATCCCACACTATTCATCAAAAGACAAGGCAAAGATATTCTCCTAATACAAATTTATGTTGATGATATAATCTTTGCGTCTACTACACTTGAACTATGTAACCAATTTTCAAAAATAATGTGTTCAAATTTTAAGATGTCGATGATGGGAAAAATATCATTTTTTCTAAGACTACAGATTTCACAAAGTCCCAGAGGTATCTTTATAAACCAGTCTAAATATGCTCTAGAATCTTTGAAAAAATATGGCATGGAATCTAGTGACCCCGTGGATACTCCCATGGTTGAGAAATCCAAACTGGATGAAGATACACAAGGGAAAGCCGTTGATCCTACACACTATCGTGGAATGATTGGCACCCTTATGTAACTCACAGCCAATAGACCAGACCTTACATTTTTTGTATGCATGTGTGCCCGGTATCAGGCAAAGCCTACCGAAAAGCACTTACATGCTGTAAAAAAAATCTTTAAATACCTACAAGGAACCGTAAATAGGGGACTCTGGTATCCAAATGATTCTTCTATTGCTCTAACAGCTTATGCAGACGCTGATCATGCGGGTTGCCAAGATACTAGACTAAGTACATCTGGATGTATACAATTATTGAGAGACAGACTTGTTAGCTGGTCATCCAAAAGGCAGAAAAGCGCTTCGATATCCAGTACGAAAGCTGAATATATAGCCTTGTCAGGCTGTTGTGCTCAAGTCCTTTGGATGAGATCATAGCTTACCGACTATGGCCTTGGATTCAATAAAATTCCAATGTACTGTGATAACAAAAGCGTTATTGCCTTATGCTGCAACAATGTTCAACATTCTCGATCAAAACATATTGACATCAGATTCCACTTCATAAAAGAGCAAGTTAAGAATCGGGTGTAGTAGTAGAGCTTTACTTTGTCAATACGGAGTATCAGCTAGCGGACATCTTCACTAAAGCTCTTGGTAGGAGAAAAGAAATTGAATTCTTATCACAAGCTGAGAATGCGAAGTTTTATCCAGAGACTCTGAAACAATTGGCAGATAAAGTAAAGCTAGTGGTGGTAACCCAATCTCTAAATTCTTGTCATAAAATTTGTATATATATAAAAACCAGAAAACTAAAAGATTTTTATTTTTTATTTTAAGTTATTTATTTATTTTCAATGTTTATAAAAACAAAATACAAAAGATATTAAAAATATATAAAACCAAAGAAAAAATTTAAAAAAATGAGGAAAAAATATAAATAAAGAAGTATAATGCATTGTCTTCTGAAAAATCAATAAACATTTACGGTCTTAGAAATGTCATTTAATAATGATAAGAGGCTATAAATGAAATGTTCGAAGAGAAGTTAAAATGTTTTCAACAACTATGTCAAATGGCTTGCTAACTTTATTTTTATATAGCAACCTGTATCATCTTAAATGCAAGTATTTCAAAAAGAAAACTTAGCCTCATAACGGGAATTTATTCTCGGGCATGGTCTACTTTATGACCATGCAAAGGCTTGTGTTTACTTTGCAACACAACCTGTGCATTTTATTTTACATGGAGTGTAGGCAGGTCAGGAGTGCGTATGTGTTAAAATGAGAGAAATCTTATTTTATGGTGTTTGATTTTCAAAAATAAAATATTTTGTCATCAAAAAATGCTTTTCAAAGACATTCGACTTCTCAAACAATGACTACAGCTCTTTAAATAGAAAACGGGTCATTGTTTGAGGGGGAGAAAATGTCAAATATCTTCTTCAGAAAGTCATTTGATAAAAGGAATAAAGGTTTTTAAACAATAACGGAATATCATCTTTTAAGGAAAGTTAATTAAGTTTAGCTTATGTGTGCCTTAAATGTTATTTGTTTATGCCTTAGAGAGAATATGTGCAAATTTAAGTTGTTAGGTATGCTAGTTAAAAATACAAAGACTATTTGTGCCAACTGTTTAATCTTCAGAATAAAAAAAAAATGCCTAAAAATAACTTATAAATGAAAAGTGCTTAAAAGATCTTAAAACTTTAGGGTGGCAGAAGTGTCAAAAACATAAAATGTCTTATAACACCTCCATCCCTCCCCGTTTTATCTCACACACAAACACAACACTTATACATTTTTTCTTTTCCAAAACCTTCACTTGAATCGCCATATCCTCCAACTCGATTTCTAGTTAATTTCGTACTTACGGTATATCTAAAACATTGTTCACTACACTCTAATAATGTTGCATCTCAAAAGAATCTCGTTTTTACAAGTTTTTAATTTCGTAAACCCTAAAAATCAAATTAGGGTTCTTCAAAATTAAAACTGAATGAAAACGAAAATTGATAAAGGGGTTTTGTTCTCATTTGGGTATAAATGACTCGTGTTAACTCAGTCTGCATAGGGTAACTCAATTGTTGGTATTGCTTTGATTCTTGATGTTTCGAAATAATGTGCATTTTGAGTGTCTAGTAAGAAAATGGTTTGTGGGTTTTGTGTTAGATAAGTGTAAAATGTATTCTTGAATGAGTGTGTGCTTTGATAATATATTGAATGTTTGTTCTTGGGTGTGAATTGATTTTAGGCGCTAAATGATCGTTTGGGTTATCGTTTGTTGTTTCTGAGTTTGTAAAGATGCAAAAAATTGTTTATATGATTTATGTGATGCTATATGCTTGAATCATGATGTTATAACATGATTGCAAATTCACTTGAGTGCTCAAATAAGTTTTACAAGGTGTTAGTTTTGACCGGACTCGCAGGTCCAAGAATTAACCGGATTCGCAAATGATAGACTTAACCGAACTCGCAGTCCATAGGTTTAACCGGACTCGCAGTATTCTTGTTATGACCGAACTAGCAGTGGCAAGTTATGACCAGATTCGCAGTTTTGATTGATATGGCGAAACTCGCTGTTTGGTCCTATTGACAGACTTGCAATTTGTTCTATTATACCGACTCACATATTTTCTCTTAGTGGACACCGATACTCGCACCTCTCTGTTAAGACAGAACTCGCAATTATAGGTAATACTGGCACTTGCAGTTCTCAAGATTGGACCGTATCGCAGTTTTCACTCAGCAACAAATAAATCTCATATTTAAAGGTACAAAAAGGCTAAATCTTATAAACTCTTTAGGAATTATATATTAGGAAAGTGACTTAAAAACTTGTTTTAGATAGCAATTAAAATTGGTTATCTTTGGGAATCTAATCAAGTAAATTGGAATTAAATCAACTAAACCCACAGATTTAAGTTCATCCATTCCATGTTAGTTCTCTAAATGTGTTGCATATAAAGTACCATAGCATGAAAGGTCTTTATAGTGTTTATTAAACTTGGTTATATATATAAACTGTATTGACTCTTTCTTAGCAGAATCATGAGTAGCAACAATAGAAACAGCAAGGTCTTGACGATGCTCTTGTTCACGAGAAAAAAAGTCTAAGGTTTGGGATGTTGTAGCTTTATATGAGCACAAAATTTAAGCCCAAGGAAACCACTTTTCAAGCTTGTTTGGATGTTATTCTTTCACACTTTTTATCAGCTTATTGATCTATGCAAGGTTCATGCCATCTACATTGCATGGAATTATGGGCTACGTTTCCTATCACAAGCACTGCATCAAATTCAAGATGAACAAAAAGAATTACTATTTTGATCAGGAAACTTTCAGAGATATGCTCCAGATTTGCCCAAATCTTCCTGGCCAGAAGTTTGAAGATCCTTTATTTGAAGAGGAAATTCTTGCTTTCATAAGAGAACTTGGTTACCCTGGAGATATCAAGTCACTCTCTAATGTCAAGTTTGATACTCTATATCAACCTTGGAGAACATTCGGAACCATCATCAACAAATGTCTCAGTGGTAAAGTAACTGGACTAGATCAACTTCGTCTCTCTCGGGCTCAAATCATTTAGGGTATGTATCACCAGAAGAATGTTGATTATGTCTACCTTCTATGGGAAGACTTAGTTTATCAAATCGAAAAGAAAGAGGCAAAGAAGAACAAAGTCATATACTATCCAAGATTCACCAAAGTTATCATCAACCACTTCATGTCAAAAGATCAATCAATTCCAAGAAGAAACAAGGTGGACTGGCACATGGCTAATAATGACCCTATTCTCACCACAATAAGATTCATCCCCAAGCATGAAACTGTTCAAAAGTACGGTGTCATACTTCCTGATACTCTAACCAATCAAGCTATGAAGGAGTTGGATGCGTACAAGACTTATCATGATTTTGATACTGGAAAGGTGATTTCAAAACCAAAGTATGTACGGAGATCAACCAAGGAGAAGACTAATCAAGCCCCTACAGCTTCTCCAGGTAAAAGACTCAGAGCTACAACTAAGGTAGCTAAATCTGGAAAGAAGAAGTTACCTGCTCAAGGATTAGAGACTTTATCAAAAATTGCATTGTCTGAGGCTGAACAGATGAAGATCGTCACCAAAAGAAGCAAGACACAATTTCATAGCTCTCATGCTAGTGGTTCAGGTGCAAATGAAGGAACTGGTGTTTCACCAGGGGTTCCCGATGTACCTACGTATGGATCTGAAGATGAACAGATTTCTTGGAAGTCCAGTGACGAGGACGGTGATGATGAAGTAAGCTTGAGTAAAGACGATGATGACAATGATGATAATAAAGATGATGATGGTCAAGATGATGATAATGAACAGACTGAATCAGACAATGATGGTGATGACTTTGTTCATCCCAAGTTCTCTACTCATGATGAAGAAGAAAGACAAGATGAAAAAGATAAAGAAGAAGAAGTTTTAGATCTAAGGGTTCAAACACCTTCTCATTTTGAATCCACTGATGATGAAACATATAATGAAGTAAAACAAAGAGACAATGTTGAGGAAGAAGAGCTGAAAGAAGAGGAGACAAATGAAGAGGAAGAAGTGAATGAATTGTACAGGGACGTGAACGTCAATCTGGAAGAAAGACATACTGAAATGACGGATGCCTTATTAGCTAATGTTCAAACTACTCAAGTCATAGAAGATACTCATGTGATAATAACAATTGTCACTCCTGAAGTTCAACAGCAGAGTTCTTCTGTATCATCAGGCTTCATCTCCAACATGCTCAACCCTAATCCAGATACAAGTATTGACTCCATTCTAAATACTGAGTCAACTTCTCTAGTAGATGTTCCCGTCACTTTGAATGTTGAAATGCCTCCTTCATTTGTAACAACACTTCCTCCACCACACATTCCTCTCATTCAACCTCTGCAACAAACCAGTTCCCACACCAACAATTGTTCCAAGTACCTCCCTACAAAATATTCCAAACTTTGGTTCCTTGTTCAAGTTTGAAGATAGAGTAAAAGCTTTAGAAGACGACTTCTCAGAATTCAAGCAAACAAACCAATTTGCTGAAGCTGTTTCATCAATTCCCGGTATAGTTGATACGTACCTTGCCAACAAGATGAATGAAGCTGTAAAAACAGTTGTTCAACTACAATCAGACAGACTTAGAAGCGAAGCTCAATCTGACAATGAAGACTTCATCAATAAAATTGATGAAAATATAAGGAAAATCATCAAAGAGCAAGTCAAAGTGCAAGTTAAGGAGCAAGTCACCAAGATTTTGTCGAGAATTAAGAAGTCAGTAAATGAACAACTTGAAGCTGAAGTTCTGATTCGTTCATCCAATGAAGCTAAAACATCCCATGCTGTAGCAGCCAATCTATCTAAACTGGAGCTGAAGAAGATTCTCATAGACAAAATGGAGAATAACAAATCAATTGACAGATCAGTTCCACAGAAGAATCTCTACAAAGCATTGGTTGACGCTTATGAATCTGACAAATACATTCTTGCATCATATGGAGATACTGTCACGCTTAAAAGACGTCGAGATGATGAGGATGAAGACGAAGAACCCTCCGCTAGATCAAACCGGGGGTCCAAGGGAAGAAGAGCTGGAAAAGAACCTGAGTCAACTAGTGCACCAAAGGAGAAGACTTCCAAGTCAACTGGCAAGTCTAAAGAAGGGTCCAAATTTCATCAAACGTCTACTGGCAAGTCTGCTCAAGTAGAGTAACCAATACACGCTGACGAAGACTTGGAAGAACCAGCACATTAGGAGTTCGATACAGGATATACTAAAGATCAACCTGTTAATGAGACCACTCAGCATCCTGATTGGTTTCAGGACAATGGTGAAAGATTCTTAAAAGTTTTCGAAAAACGGTTATAGTTTAGGTTTTGAAAACGACCTAGTTCTCTATAACTAGTGGCTCTGATACCATTCTGTAACACCCCTAAAATCACAACAACGCAGCGGAATACCACTTAGGGTGCTACTTCATAGCATAAAGTACAAGTTACAGAAAACGACTCTAAGTGAGACGTTTTGAAAAGTCAACCATTCAATAATTTTTATAAAATATCAGAGTTACCACAGGTCCCATTTGTAATGTATTAGAAAACATTTTTAAAACATTTGTTGAATGGTACTCAAATAGTAAAGCCTTCAAAAATATATTTGTATCCGCGCGACTCGAATGCTCCCAATGCTCAGCTAGCAATATAATAACCTGAGAAAATACATGCAAAAACGTCAACAATAATGTTGGTGAATTCATAGGTTTAAGTAAAAGCAGTGTTGAAATAATTCAAGTAATATTTCTAAAAGAAAAGTAGCGTTACAACATTTCAAAGTATTATTTCCAAAATCCCAGTAGTGATTCTATAAATCAAGTAATGTTAATGTAATCAAACAGTTTAGTGGACCACAAGATGTAGGTAACGGCAGACTATGTACGTATTCCATAGTCCAAAACATGTATTATTGCACTAAGCTCATGACATCGAAGCCATGTTCGTAATTCTTAGGGAATTGCACCCGTGTTCGTAATTATAAGGGAATTGCACCCGTGTTCGTAATTATAAGGGAATTGCACCTGTATTCGTAATTATAAGGGAATTGCACCCGTGTTCGTAATTATAAGGGAATTGCACCCGTATTCGTGGCTCTTAAGCAATAGCATTCAGGCAATAATCTGGATAGCATACAGTTTGAAAGCACTTGTGTCCAATGTAAAACAAGTAATGTGTTCAAAACTCTCAGTTTTCATATATAAGAATTCAGTGATCTCAAATCATGTAGTAAGCAAATCAAGCTTTAGTAAATTCAGGAATAAACAACCATGTATTAAAAGTCATGTAGTATGCAAGTAAAAGCTTTAGTAAAAATAGTTATGTAACGCTTAAGTAGTAGAAATCAATAAGTTTGCTTAGTAAAACGAGCATGTATTCTCACCCCGAAAACAGTTTATGAAAACCATTAAAAAGAAAAGGTGGGGCTATGAACTCACCTTAAGCAGAAGTATCGGATAAGAGAATCACAACGAGTGAACAACGATGACAACAATGCGAACATCATGATCAACAATGAAGAAACGAAGTCGAGAGATCCGAACCGCGACCTAAAATAATGGTGCGCGTATAAGAATATATTTATAAGAAAAATGCATAAAATGCATAAGTATGTAAAATGTATATATTCCGACATATAATGAAATTTATATCGTAGAATCCATGAGTGTGCCAACTTACTTATTTATACCCACTAAAATGATCCACCTCAAGTTTAATTTCATTTTAACTCATTCCGACTAATATGTAATTTTAATGAAAATTACCCATTTTGACCCATTTTAAAGATTAAGACATCTAGATGCGAACGAAAGTGAAAGACTCACATATTAGTTGCAAATTCAGTTTTAGTTAGTATATTTTACGCCTAATTATTCTCCATAACGCTAATTGACCCTTAAAAGAATTTCGCCAAGTTTGACTTTTTATTATATATATTTCCTTAAATCTGACCCGTCCAAAACGACCCGCTAAATCACATTTTCAAGACTCGGACTCTAAAGCATTTTGATGTAAAACGACGTTTCGGACAACTTTTTAGTTTTAGCCGAGACCTGAATCACAACAGAAAATGACCAAAATACCCCTGCAAGTTTCTGCAGGATTTTATTATAAAAACTCATAATTGAGTTTGGGTTTTTGACCCGTCATAAGACGTTTTTAAACTTAGGTCGCCTCGCGAAAAAGTAAAACGGCATTTTGAACAACTTTCTAGTTTTATCAGGTCTGATGCAGTTTATTAATTACCAAAAACGCAGATTTTGCCCCCGCCTTTAGACTCGTTATCACTCGCTTTTAGACTTAAAGAACCTCGCGAAAAGGTAAAACATCATTCTAAACAACTTTTTAGTTTTAATGGAAGGCCGATTCGGACCAGAAAGGGCCCAAAACGGCCCACGAAAATCGCATCCGCAAGTATTAAAATATAAAGTGCAGAATTCGTTTTTATTGATTTATAAACTTCCGGAGGCCATAAAAACTTCATTTTTAGGAGTTACGGGACGTACGACCTATCGATTCGAAGCTATGGACATCCTCTACCATAATCAATAGCCTAAAATCAGATTGAGAATAATCTCGACACCCAAAAGGGGCTGTCCAATTTTATGCATTAATTTGCCTAACCAAAACCCTTCTAACGCGACTTTTACTTCGCCACTACTTCAAATCATGCCTAATCTAACCTATCTCCATCTATTAATCATCTCAAACTATCAATCCAACCTCAAACACACTTCATGTACAATGATCCATGGATTCTAAGTTTATAATTAAACACATGCATACAATATTGAAATTAATCATCATAAATAAGTAAAGAAAATACTTACAATAGCGTAGGATCAAAGAAAGATCGAAGACACAAAACCCCTCTTGGTTCTATGTAACACAAAACAAACCCTAACTTTTTAATTGTCAAAATCTTTTAATAACCCTAGTATTCAAACCCTTGATGCTTAGATTATATCCAAAATCAATAAAATCTTCATAAACCAAAAATCTTGAAAAAGCCTTGCATGTTGATCTCTTTTTGAAAAAAGATTATAAGGATTAGTATAGAAGTGGTTTAGGGTTAATAGAAATTGATTTGGGAATGGTTGATGATGGTTTTGGTGATGGTTGTTGGTGTTGTGTAAACACAGAGGGAAGAAGGAAAGGAGGAGCCCAAAATTTCTTACTATGTGTTTTTGGTGGAGCAGGTCCTAAGATATATAAAAAAAATGTGTCGACATATATTGATGTGGGGTGTTGGACCGGTTTGTTAAAAAAAAGAGGTGTTTGGGCTTGATCTCTTATTAATTATTTTCGAGTCCATTAACCATGTTAACTACTTAACTAAATAAGCCCAATATCAATCTAATAAGAAAATGTGCGTTTTAAAGAGCGTTTTATTTTAACACGGATTCGGCTAAGACACGAAATTAATCAGGGAGCACAAAAATAAAATAATCGATCTCTCGGGTATAAAAGAAGAATTTTTTTTATTATTTTTTTTATTTTTTTAAAATTCTTAGAACGCTTAAACAGATATAAATCCTAAGCACGACTCATGAATAGCATAAACACGGATTTTTGCCTAAACGGCTAAAAGTAAAACACAAAATTTCCTTCAAAAGTAAAAAATAGGAACGGAGTCGAGATTTAATGTTGACCGTAAAATACGAGATGCTACACAATGCACCATCAAAAATTCCATCAACCAAAGAAACATCGTCTACTTTAGAACTACCTCATCCTCTTTTGAATCAAAACCACAATCTTCACCTCTTTCTTCAAGAAACACACCTTCTCCTCAACCTACTAATCCTTTTCTTGATGATCCATTGGATGCTCCTCCAAGACCTTCAAATCCTCTTCCATTTCAAAGCCATCCTTCTTTGGATATTACTCTTTCTCTTTCACCTATTACTCCTTTTGATTACATGTTTGAAACTACATCACCACCTTCACCACCTCTACTGCCTCAACCACCTCTCATGGGCCATCCCATCTACTTTAATGTTCTTGACTATCATGGAGCACATTGTCTATGTTGCTTCCACAACTGTAATCTTATCCTTTTTCTTAAGGATGAAATACATTTCATGTTTTCTCACATTGAATATCTTCTTACTTTTGCTATTGCCTCACCTTCTCCACCTCACCATTAAACATCCTTGATGTTTCTAAATAAAATTTTACCCCGCCTTTTGTTTAAGCCATCCTCTATGAATCAAGAATCACTTAGGTTTAATGTAGCTTTTAGACTCTTGATGTAGTTGTGTTTATAATTTTAATGTTACGTCTTGTAAAATTCATACTTTTCAGGTATAAATTTCTTTTAATGAATGGCTTTATCTTTATATCATTAGTATGATGGGTGATTTGAGTGCTTCTTTATGTTGGCTACTTCTATTATCTTTGGCCATCTTTATATATATTTGTCATGATATTGCTACAAGTTAGAAATTTATATTGCACTCGTCATTCTAACTTGTTTTTGTAGCAACTCACCATAGCTCGATCCCTTAGTGCCCCAGAGGAGGGGGAGTATGCTTCAAGGGGGAGCTTTTGCATCGTCGATTTCTTTCTCTCCTCTACTCGACGACTAACCTTTTTTATTCGACAAAAAAGTGAAGAAATGGATTAACTTGTAAACTTTATTTTTATGTAAAATGAGTTTATATTTTGTCATCATCAAAAAAGGGAAGATTGTTAATACAAATAATGTCTAAAAACGTTATTTATATTTTTCGACCTATCTACGTTTTAAAGATGACAAAATGTAAAAACATTCTACGATAAAAATAAACGTATACACGTTATTAGTCATAAACTTCCATTTCGATGTTAAACTTAAGGTATGTATAAACAAATCATTAAACATGATTAGTGATCAAAGATAATCTTTTTGTCTTAAACATTACATTTTTACAAATGTAATATAACATTTTTATGAAAGTAAAAATATACAAAATATTTTTTAAATTAAAGAAATGTTTTAATAAAATATTTAAAATTCAAAATCTGGTCCCCCCCCAACAGAAGTTTCTGGACTAGATAAATACTTCACCACTAAAAGACAAAAAGATGAGCGTCTACCTAGGGGTGGCCCCTTGATAGGTAGAACGGCCCCTAGATATATCTAGGACCGCCGGGACCGCCCCCAGTGGACATTATTCCTTCTTGCCTATAAATACTATACTATTCCCTGGCAGAATTTCAACCCTCTTTGCACACAGTTTTCAGTATTCTTTCTCTCTCTATAACCTATTACTTCTCTATAAAATCCTTGATCACTAACTTACTTAATCTTGTTTCAAGTGATCCAATCTTTTCTTCTTCCTCCTTCTATCAATTGCAAGAGAAGAACACTCGTATTCGCCAAGAAACGAAGTGTTGTAGATTAGTGATCTTCTCCTATCTTCTTCTAGATTCAACTTCTATATTCTCAATCTTGTGTAGTTGTGTAGATCCAAATAGTGTATCAATTCAGATGTGTTGATTGTGTGTCGGTTAGTATTTTAGTCCATAAAATACATTAGTGAAGTGGTAGATTGGTTGTAGCTAAGATTAGGACTTGACATTTAGTTTATTATCAAAAATCAAGATAAGCGACGTGTAAACGGTTTTCTTCGCCCAAAGGGAGCTTGTTGACATAGGGAAATCTTGAGTCGGATACTCGGGAGTGGAGTAGGGCGAAGAAGAGCTTCGTAGCCGAACCACTATAAATCTTGGTGTTTTGATTTGATTGTTCTATCTATTATCTCTTGTCTTTCATGTCACACCCCCAGACGGGGCCTGGTCGGAATACGTGTCCGAGGGCGTGACGTCATAACAATCCGAACACAAAGCAATAAAGAACGACCACTAATCATGGACGTTTGAAAAAGTTGTACTCGTTGCATAAGAAAATATTAATTAAGTTTTACAACCAATAATGTTTTAGTTAAATGTAGCGGAAGCATAACAAAGTTTTGATAATGACAACGAGTAAATAATAGATAGGTCTTGAAATTGGAGAAGTCACATAGCACATAGAATCCATTTAGCATCAAGAATCAAGCCAAGCTAAGCACCTGAGAAAACATGTTTAAAACGTCAACATAATGTTGGTGAATTCATAGGTTTAAGTTAATACAAGAGTGGACCACAAGATTTCAAAACGTATGCGACTACTATAACAGATACAGCATCACATAAAAAGTATTTACTGTTGCGCTAAGCTCATGACACTGAAGCTAATAATCAACAGGGCATATTACATCCTGTCACATAGTATTCCTGCCCTTAACCGGTGTCCCAAACCAAAGACCACCATAACGCACATCGACATGACATATACTATTTGTTTCTTACTTAAGTGGAAACCAAAGCATATAGGGATAATTAGTCCCTATAGATCTATTTACGCATTCACGGCACCACTTAACCAATCCAAATTGGCCATAAGTGACTAAACGGTTATAAGAAAGTTTTGGAGCAATAGTGGTTTGTAAAGAAAACTTAAGTGCACACATAAATGTAAAACTCACGTTAAGAACTGTGACCAATTTAAAAGCAACAATTTTTCTCACCTAAAGAATAAAGCATTTGAAAATCGGTTAAAACGTAGGGCTATGAACTTCACCTTAAGCATGTGGTGAAATCGATAAATCAACGAGGAAGAAATAAAGCCCAAATGTCCAACACACAGACCTAAATAAATGACGCGTCTTAGGAAAACGAAAGATAACTAAACTTGTACGACACGCTTTCAAGAGAAAAGACATCCATATGTGTTTGTGCTTTAGTTTGTTTAATAAAGTATGACTAGATAAAATTACAAAGATTTTCGTTAAGTAGTCTTGGTGTTCATCCAAAATTACTACTACTATTCAATAAAGTTTCTTTTAGGGAAAGTTTTAGTTTAAAGACGTTAATACCGTCCCCTATATTTGTTAAGTTTCCATATTTTCAAAATGCGCTAACTAACCATAATCGCTTAAAACTTCCATTCGAACCCCTCGATGTTTTTAACCAAACTTATTATTTTTAGTAACAGTTCAACGATTTACCTAAGAATATTGTTAAATAGACTCTTCAAATGATGCTAAATAACTATATATATAAAGTGTTAACTCTATGTTTCGCTAAAGAGTTTAGAAGTCATACAAACGATTAAGTAACAATTCTTTGCAATAATTATACAAAATTGGTTAATTACATGGGATAAATAATGCTATAAAATATACGTTATTTGATGTCATCAAATATCCCCCCACTTGAATCCTACATGTCCTTAAGTAGCCTTTAGAAGTTTATAAAAATGTATCCCTAAGGATTTTTCCGTTTAAGCATTTATTTGATCTATTACAAGTACACAATCAAACACCTCACGAAATAGGAATATGAAAACACTCAAATCACTCAACTAATCTATGTGGTAACATGTAACTAATTCGCTCAATTGCTCGGTCGTGACGAGTATTCTATCATAAGCTTGGCAAGGATACACATCTCCACCACTAGAGTAGGGAAACAGTTTTAAGGTAAAATGGGTTTTTATTATAAGGCTTAGGGTTGATCATTCTACAATCTTTGACCAAAAGTACCACACCAACAAGGCAACTGAAGCACACATAAATGGCCATAATGACGGAATAGACATGTGTGCTCGATCACATCCTCATTCGAGTAGGATGGAGAATGATATAGGGTAGGGATCTTCTAACTTTCACCATTAGTAATAAACCAACAAGGCAGCTGAGACATGCATACATGGACATAACGATGGAATAGACATGCATGCTCGTACACATCCTTATTCGCGTAAAACCCATGGTTAATGATTAAGAAAGGGAAATAAATTGTTGTTAAACAAAAATTACAAAACAAATAGACCAAGTCCAAGATATAAGTTGCTAGACACTTTTTCCTTATCTGATGTCGTGACGAATGACATGTTTTAGCCGTGGAGAGCACTCACAACAATCATTAGTTTGTGTCTTACGGGAAAGACTTCAGGGTTTGAAAGACCAAGGGCTCCAGTGTTACAAATTCTATGGGGCGTTGTCAAACGAGCCCATATTGATTATGTAGAGAGGATGTGGGAAGAATTTACCCAATCCATCCATACTTTCATCGAAGACAAAAAGAATCTGGCATAGCATACTCAGGGAAAGAAGAAAGCCACCCTCATTGTGATCCCAAGTGTTAGGTTCACCAAGCTGATCATCCATCACCTACAAAGCAAGCACAAATTCCACCCGAGACCAGGTTCTCCACTTCATTTGCCTAATGAAGAGTCTGTTCTGGGTTATCTCAAGTTTAGTGCAAAGGGAACCAAAAGGGAAGTCTTTGGGATGCCTATTCCAAATAATCTTATCACTGCTGACATTCAAGGAGAACAATACTACAATGCTTATCTGGAGAAAGTAGCTAAGCATCAGCGATATCTTGCCGGTGAAGAAGTTAGTGATCCTGACTCTCCTGCACCTAAACCTGCTAAGGCTACCAAACCCAAAGCAACCAAGCAATCAAAGCCTTTAGCACCTAAAGCAGCACCAGTCACAAAACCTGCAGCCGCCAAGGCTCCCAAGACCACTGCTTCTCGACCACCCAAACCAACACCTGCAACAACTGAACCCTCCAAGAAAGACCAAAGTAAAAAGCGTAAACTGGTCAAGGAGTCTTCTGAGGCACCATCTCCAGCCAAACGACCTAAAGCTGGTAAGGTGATCAAGAAGCGAACGCAAAAGAGCTCTCTTCAGTTGGTAGATGAGTTCGTAGATGAAGGTGTTCCAGTGAATGAACCCAGGTTTGGTGACGAAGAGGCTGATCTGCAAAAGGCAGTGGAAGAAAGTTTAAAGGATGTTCACGCTGCACATCAGGGTCCACTCCCACCGGTGGTGATCAGAGAACCTGAATCTGGAAAATTTCAACCGCTCCTAGCATCCGCGAAACTGAGCTCAAAATGTAATTCCTGAAAGATTTCAACAAATTTCGAAGCTAGATTATCACCTTTTTCACAGAGCTTCTGGTCGTTAAGCCTCGAAGGATAAGGTATCGACGGTTTATGTTTAGGCTTCGGAGCAACTTCGGGTTCTGAAATCGGGTCTTAGACAACCGGAGGTTAGACGTGTGCGATACTTCCTAAACTTGTATTTTGCACCTTGTCCTTTGTCGCCTCGGTTTCACGTTCCACTTCCTTCGGGAGAGGAGAAGGAGTAGGTGAATTGAAGGTCCATCGTAAGCAACACCACTTAGGGTGGTAATAGCTTTCAGATCTCCTCTCGGGTTAGCAACGGTATTCTCGGAAGTGATCCCGAACCCGAGGAATTTTGATTTTGCATATTAGTTAATATGTTAATTATTTGATTGTTTTGATTTTCTATCTTGTTGGTTCTTGCATCAATCGTAGATTTGAACTCATTTTGCAATTCCGTCTTCATGTTAGTCATGTGAGTTTGCATTGCTCTCAAAGTAGCTTCATTACTCTTCATGTAGTTTGTTAACTCGTTTGAAGGTCTAACTTGAGCTTGATAATTCGGAGCTTGAAAATTCAGAGCTTGATAATTGTTGTTTCCTTGATTGAAGTTTTGCCCTCTTCCTTTATTGTTCGGAGCTTGAAAATTCAGAGCTTGAAAATTCTCGTAATTTTGATAGCATGATGCGTCAAGGAATATGGGAAAAGAGACAAGCGAAGGGCGTCATCGGAGATCCCATTTTTCTTCATATGTTGCGTAATTTCTAAAAATTTATCAATATGTCTATTGGCATCGTCTCCCGGTAATCCGTGAAATTGGCAAGTATTTTGAACTTGTTGTATCATGTGATGACGAAGTCCAAAATCCGTAGCTTGAATTAGAATCGGGGCAATTGGTCCGCCCCGTCCATCTATAGACGGTTGGCACAACTCCTCCATTTATCGGGGAGCTGGCCCGTTAGGTCTCACCACTGGAGGAGGACCATTATTTGGTGGAGGAGGGGCCCCCGCAGGAGGTGGTCCCATGTTATTATGAGGAATGCTCATAACTTCTTCGAAGTTGAAAAGAGATGAAGGTTCACCTAAATTCCTTCGTCGAATAAGACTCTCGGGGTCTCGAAGCGGAGAAAATATATTAGAAGAAGTAGAGCGAGTGCTCATGCACTAAAAACAAAATAATAAAATAAAACGAAAATATTTTTGTAACCGATAATCGAACAAGTGTACGGTAACTCTCTAGAAAAGCGCACAAAGAAGCGGATGAGCGGGTAAGCGCGAAGCGTTTTAAAAACCTTTTCCTTTCGGGTTGAAGTTCGTTGGATCGACCCTCCTTAAACCTCTCTTATAGTTTGTTAATCTACAAGTGAGCCGTTTTCACAAGTGACACAACGGTTATTTTTGAGTTTTTAATTTTTTTTTTGGTATTTTATAAAATAAATTGAAAACATATGAAGTATAGAGAGTATCCCGTTTGATAAGAAAATTGCTTGAGGACAAACAATATTTTATCTCCCGGATGTCGTATCCCGACAAGAGGTGAATTTGAAATTCACAAAAGTGTTTTGTTTGATGCTTGAATATCGAATATTTTCGTTTTTGATTTCTAATTCTAAAAATAAAAGCGAAACTAAATAAAATGCACGCTAAACTAGAAATAACGGGAATTAAACATTTAAAGTTATTAAATTCTACGCTAAATTAAACGCGACTAAATACCTAAAACATCAAATTTAACCCCAAGACTTCAAATTGTAAATCTATAAAACCTAAATGAATTAAAATAATTTTTGAATTAGAAATTATATTTTATTTTTATTTTTTATGAATTAAAAACTAATTTAATCTAAATTAAATGTTAAAAATAGTAAACTAATTATTAAAAATCTAGAAAAATTAGGAAAATTAATTTAAATTATGTAGAATCTAAGAAAATTAAAAACTGGAAAAGTGGCTGAACAAATAAGCAAAAAATAAGCAATTAGGCATGAATAAGCAAAAACTAAAATGCTTGCATAAGTAATTAAAAGTGCAAAGGTTTAACAGAAAAGTCCCATGGGCATAGTGGTAGAGGCTTTGTGTGTGTGAAGGAGAGGTCACAGGTTCGAACCCTGTGACCTTTCTTTTTGATAAAACATTTTTTTTCTTTTGTAAAAGCTAAAGATTAAGCTTAAATGACAAACTTTAATAAAAAGCTTTTTGACACAACTTAAAATTAAGCTAGGAAAAGCTATTTGAAAAAGTGACAGAAATGGCTTTTAAGCTTTTTAACACTAAGCTAAAACTGATTGGACTCTAGGACTCAATAAGCAAATAGAAGATTGAATAAGCTAAAAACAGACCTAATCCTATACCTAATAAGCCCTAATGACTAGAAATTAAGCAAACAAATAAGCTGAAAAAGAACTTAAAAGCAAAACAGTTGAAAAAGCCTAAATTAAGACTGCTTAGCAAATGACTTAGGCTACTTGATCTTTTTGGACTGAATGAGCACTTAACATTTTAATAAGCTAAAAACAGATGGAAATCTAGTCCTAATAAGCACTTAGATGAACAAATAAGCTAGCCAGATAAGCTGGAAAGCATACTAAGGGCAATAGAACAGCAGACTCTAAGGACACTTCAAAAGGATTTTTACCTACTCTAAGCTAACTTATAGATCTAATAAGCACTAGTAATAAGCTAAAAGGCAAAAACAGATCAAATACTGCACTTAGTTAACACAAATAAGCTGAATTAAAGAAAATTGGCCAAAAGATTAAGCTAGAAAAAGGAAATGAAAATGGCAGTTTAAACTATTCTTTTTGGTTTTTTTTGATGTTAAATGGCAATTTGCAGCCCTGATTTTAAGCTTGAATAAGTTGATTTAAAAACTCAAAAAGTAAAAACAGATGAAGCTTAATATCTAATGAACTTATACTATCAACTTCAGATCCTAAAACAAGCTTAGTCTAATCTAAATTGGCTATTGAAAACTGGCTTTTGGACTATGAAAATTAGACTAGGACACTAAACAGATCTTGACTTAAAACTCAAAGGACAAATGCAAACTTTAACTAACTTATTTCTACTGCATAATGGACTCAAATCAAGCATGAAATAAACACCAAAAACCACTATTGAAGATCTAAGCAAAATAAGCTATGTTATCAAACTAGAAAACCACAGATTCAAACCAAGAATAGATTGGACCTTAAACTTATTATTTGAACTTTAAAAACTTACTAAAACTGACTTATAGACTAAATTTAAGCTTGTTGAAATTGACTTAAGGGACAAAAGAGGCTTAGGCAGCACTAACATATGTTAGTGCTGCTTGTGCCAAACACCCCCTTAAGTTCTGATTTCCCATTTAAAAGCTACAAAAGAGTGAATTAAGCTAAGATTTGTAAAAATGGTCTAATCCCTAAGCAGATTAAGGACAATTAAGCAAAAACTAAGGATAGATAAGCACTAATTGATAAGCTAAACTAAATAAGCAGATTTAACTAATGCTAGGACAGCACAGTATAAACTTGAACTAAACTGATTAAAACTAATAACTAAGTATTCTAAGCTATATTTATATAAAATAAGCACAAATAAACTAGGATAAGCTGACAATAAGCTGAAATAAGCAGATACTAAGCAACATACAAATTTAGCTTTAAATGAGAGAAAAGAGAAAGTACCTTTGTCCCAGCTGAACAGGGACCTTAAGTGCTCTATAGAGCTTAAATCAACAAGCTCCAGCTTATCATAGATAAGCTGGTATTGTCCATAAGCCCATCCCAATCTGGCTTATCATCTAAAATATCTTAACATGCCCTTTTTAAGGTCCTTTTGAGTAATGAGTTTAATTAGTTAAGCTTAAAACAAACTTAACTAATTAAATGATCGCTTCCTAGTAATTTTTCAATGTAGATCTACATCAAAATAGCTTCCTAGTAATTTTTCAATGTAGATCCCAAAAAACCTAACACGTCACTTCTAAATAACTTGGATCTGCAAGGTTGTTCCTGAGAACTACCTACATATGCCTTGGCTCTGCCTCTAGGTGTACGTACCTTGAGATTGCGAGCCAAATACCTTTCTCTTGCCCTGCCGGCTAACTGCCTACCCCTCCCGGCTATGTGGCCCTGCTACTTGCCCTCTATCACCTTAGCAAGCATCTCTTCCTCGGTGTAGGGTACTCCAGTAGGCGTATTGGCTCCCAGATCCCGCAGCTTAATAATCGCTTCTATACGGTTACTACATTATGTTTCAATAAATCATTAAAGTGTGTGTTTGAAAAAAAAACAATACTTACTTATGGAAGCCGGACATCCTCCTGCAACCATACGCCTACACGAGTATGCAGGTCGTAAAAGCTGGCTAGGAGGCATGGGTACTCAACTACTCATGGTTCTTGTGGCTCTTAAACTGTATATACACATGTATATAAGATGAAACAAATTAAAAACGACAAATCAAACACCATGTATATAAGAACTATATGTAAAA
>BQNB010046453.1:10677-43686 GCA_026074375.1 Tanacetum coccineum
ATGTGTTCGTGATGAGATTTTCTTTTGGTTTCAGTACAAGCTTTTAACAACTTTCAACATATGTGCAGACAAAAGCAAATTCGGATCAGTGCAAGATCTGCACTAGGCCCTTCACAGTCTTCAGGTGGAGACCTGGCCGAAATGCAAGATACAAGAAAAGTGAGATTTGCCAAACTTGCAGCAAGTTGAAAAATGCTTGTCAAGTCTGTATTCTAGACCTTGACTTTGGTTTGCCAATTCAGGTACGTGATACTGCACTCAATATCAACTCAAATGACGCCATTCCAAAGAGTGATGTGAACAGGGAATACTTCGCAGAGGAACATGATCGTCGGGTATGTAACTAAAATGCAGCATGAAACATCATGCTTATTCTCCTACTCAGTATTTGGTTTTTTTTCCAAATGATAAATGATCTAAATCGTGCTATATTAACTCCCATGTTGTATGCCTTTACGAATATTCAGGGACGGAGCCAGTGGGGGGGATTAGCGCCACTAATTATGTGATTTCTACTGGTGACACTGTAACTGGATGTTTGGGAGACATCAACAACTTTCTGAAAAAGGGAAAACTTGAACAAGTTGTTGCTATAGTCAAGTCTTGTTCTCGAAATGCTCTTGGCGATCTAATGTAATATGAAAGATCTCTAGGTACCGTACGTGGAACAGTACATTCCAAAGTCGGAGGAAGAACATAAACCGGATGACCTCATACGATCCGATGAACAAAGGTATAGAATTATCAGGTACATCAAATCGTCAAAAGCACGTCAAATGCTCAAAGCGGATTTAATCGAACACGTCAATCGCAATCGCAATGATTAAGCACATCAAATGCCCAAAACAGATTAATTTCCGTTTCGTGTGTCGTAATTTATATGTATGTTGTATTTTTATTTTCCGTCAGTCGTATTTTCAATTCCGTATGTCGTATTTTATTTTATGTATGTTGTATTTTTATTTTGAATAAAAGTTTAAGTTTTTAATAAAAAAAATTGGGTATAATGGTGAGAGGTATTGTGATTGATAATAGTAAAGTGTGAGGGTGAGTGAGGATAAAAAGTAGGAGAGAGAAAGCTGATGTGGCGCTGATGTGTCCGATGAGGATGGGGTTTTTGGTGTGACTGATATTTGTAGCCTTAGTATATAGTATAATATAATGAACTCGTTATTATTTTTATTTTTATAATATTTAATGATTATTATTAGGGGTGAAAATGAGCCGAGCCGAGCGCGAGCCTGTCAGAGCTCGAGCTCGGCTCATTTCGAGCTTTAAGATTTGAGCTGAAGCTCGGCTCGTGATATGATATAGAAATCTCGAGCTCGGCTCGTTTGTTATGCGCATATGAAAATAAAGTTTGGCTTCTTGAGCTTGTTTATTCGAGCTCGTTTAGGCCAGCGAGCCTAGCCAAGCTTTGAATAGACAGCTCGAGCTCGATTATTAAATGAGCTCCAATTGAGCTCGTTTAAGCTCGGCTCGTTCGAGCTTTTTACCGATCCAATCTCGAACTTTTCTCGAACGACTCGGCTCGTTTCCACCCTAATTCTCTAATTATGAATGTAAAAAGCGTTTAGATATGAAATGTTCAACATTAATCATTGATTTTCAGCTAAAGTAAGTTTAATAACAATGAGGTGGTGGTTAGCAAATTTTATCTCCTTAAATAAAAAGAAGTAACCTCAAGTAATCTAAATTTTAATACTTGAAAGAAAAAGAAAATCCAAACACCGCCTTGAACCGTGACCTATACAAGTGACGAGAACATATATATGAAACCTCTTTAGCACAAAACATCATACCGTACGTCACGTTTCATCCACATCGATCAGGTAACATTAATCTCGACTTCTTTAATCATACAATAAAATAATTAGATTAAGTTACGCACTTTTGCTATTCATTTACATTATTATGATAAATCAGGGTTATGTATAGGTTCAACTCAATTGTAAGTACGAAACCCTAATTTTTGTGATTGAATTTTATTTTTATTTTTTATTAGTGATTCTGTTCCATGTTTATGGTAGGCGATGTTTTTAACGTTGTTGTAGCTGTAATCAAATAATACGCAATAGTTTTTTTTGAGCGGCAAAAACAAATTCGTTAAAAACACTAGCGAGAAGCTATGATTATAAAGCACCATATAAAAACATCGAAACTGAAAAAACCTTTACTCGAAACAAGAGAACCTCATCTAGCACGACATCTAGACCAACACCATAGAATCGCTAAACAAAACCTAAGAAAGGCCCCTCAAAGATTGAGTAGAATATGTAAGAGTGAGTGATTACAAATGCTAAGGATGAAATATTTAGGGTTTATGGCTGATTATGTGCCCTAGCTAGTGAGGAAAGTAATATACGCATGAGATGAGTGGACATGTTTGATGTAGTTTAGTGATTGTTAGTTTGCTTGTATATGGTTATCTGTGAAAAAACTCTAAGTGAAGCTCGGCGGATCGGTTAACTTTGATTTTTGTGATAATTTAATTGTAAGTTCGTGAAGAGATGTTTGGAGTCCTTGGACGTACATTGGTGATTGTTAATTAGCTTGCAAATAATTCATGATTATCAATGAAGAGAAACACTCTGAAAGCGGTTAAATTCAATTCCTTGACTTTTTTTATAAACGTATGACCCAATGGACAAACTTTTAGGCCATACGTAATCACAGAAAAGTCGAGGTGTCTTCAGAGATGTATCATTAAAATTTTACTGAGGGTTAAAAAACTTAATCTACAGTCTTACTATGACAATCTGTTTAGGCGAATTCAAATATTTTAAATGAGACAGCTCTTGATAGCATTTTTAAATGTTCACAACTCGAGGGTTACTGATTTAGCTAGGCAGTTATAAGTTTTGTTATTCGTCAGAAATCAAATCTATTTGGCATGGCTGTGACTGTGGAAGTTTTCATTTTTTGGTTCTTATATGTCCCAAGCTTTGTGCCAATGGTTCTTTTACTTGATTGTGTATATCCAGCTATTGTTATTTTTTTAATAAGACTTTTTGCTTGCTTTGCAGAACTCATGGCGCATAGAATATCAAGAGATGTTGAAGCCGATGGTAGGGAACGTTCTGATTTCCCGATCGTCTGCGAGTCATGCCTAGGTGACAATCCTTACATCCGAATGGTAATCTCCTAAAAGTTGTCCTATCTTGTAAACGGGGTGTATTTTTCTTGTTTTTCATTTTGCTTTTCCTTATTTTCAGTTTTTGTTTTTAACTGCCTTTGGCGTGCCTTATAAATTGTAGCGATGTGGGTTATTATTATTTAAATTAGCAATATCATTAGGGACAAGCCAGGGACTGGAAAACTTCTAATATTTTTTAATCATTACATAGGCATGAAGGTGGTGTGTGGATTTTCGATTTAGAACTGGTTATGTGAAGTTTCAGTACGTGATCCGTCCATAATGTTTGGATAAACATTTTTCGTTTTTCATTGGATAAACACTTTCATCCTCTTTCAATTTTACCTTCCCATTGTGTAATTTTGCTAATTAATAAGAAAAAATGAATATGTACATGTGTTCGTGATGAGATTTTCTTTTGGTTTCAGTACAAGCTTTTAACAACTTTCAACATATGTGCAGACAAAAGCAAATTCTGATCAGTGCAAGATCTGCACTAGGCCCTTCACAGTCTTCAGGTGGAGACCTGGCAGAAATGCAAGATACAAGAAAAGTGAGATTTGCCAAACTTGCAGCAAGTTGAAAAATGCTTGTCAAGTCTGTATTCTAGACCTTGACTTTGGTTTGCCAGTTCAGGTTCGTGATACTGCACTCAATATCAACTCAAATGACGCCATTCCAAAGAGTGATGCGAACAGGGAATACTTCGCAGAGGAACATGATCGTCGGGTATGTAACTAAAATGCAGCATGAAACATCATGCTTATTCTCCTACTCCGTATTTGGTTTTTTTTCCAAATGATAAATGATCTAAATAGTGCTATATTAACTCCCATGTTGTATGCCTTTACGAATATTCAGGGACGGAGCCAGAGTTGGGAGGGGGAACCCCCCCCCCCCCCCCCCAACACGACAAACTTGCCTAGTAGGCTCGGCCATGGCCATGGGTGAACCAGGTGGGTCTAAGGCATCAAACAAATGAAAATGAGGGACATCAAATTTGGTTGTGTGTATGATGAAGATCATATACACCTTATAAGCTAATTAGCTTATTATTATAGGCTTCGAGAAAACAGGTTATGGCTTTGGTTATTTGATGAAGAAGACAACCAAAAGCAGATACGTATTTGACTATTCGTTTATATGTGGACTGGGAAAATTTGTGTTATTGGTAACCTTATCTACATGTGAATATTTCGTGTGGCCCTTTAGCATTTAATAATTGACGAGTCAACCCCTGTCTTAATATGTTGCTACCTCAAAATCTTTAGTTCGAGACAAAACAACATTTTTAATTTTCCGAAGTACCATTTATTATCGTATCTTTTAAATTTTTTATATTAAAAAAAGTAAGACGCGTAAAAAAAATGCACAAGTTTTCATTGCAATTGTAACAATAAAATCAAATGAAACTCGGCCCGATACTGATAGGTTAGACGATCTATGATACGTACATTACTATCATGTAGTAAAAAATTTCGGCCCCCCTTAACTCAAATTCCTGGCTTCGTCTCTGCGAATATTAACCCCGTATTATTTTAATACATGAGGTATTATCAACTACGCATACTGTTTTTGCAAATATGTACGTACCCCATGTTCTTAATACATGAGGTATTATCACTACGAATGCTGAACCAGTGAACCTTTCTTACTAGTATTTTTTTTATCTTGTTGCAGGCAAGAGCTGGTCTAGATTATCAGTCCTCGTTTGGGAAGGCGCAACCAAATGATACCATAATGAAATTGCAAAGGACCACACCTTATTACAAAAGAAACCAAGCACGCATTTGCAGTTTTTTCATCAGAGGTGAATGTAAAAGAGGGGTTGAATGCGCTTACAGGCATGAGATGCCCGTCACTGGCGAGTTATCCCAGCAGAATATTAAAGATCGTTACTACGGGTATGTACGCTCTTCTTCCTCTTATCTTCTACCCACACAGAAAACAGTTGATACATAAAGATAGTCATAAAACAAGTACACCTTATGTATAGAGGTTATGCTGTTTTGTTGTTTTTGAAGGGAATCCGCACGGTGCACCACATACTTGCTCTTCCTCCTAATTATTCATTAAATAGTTATCTATTAGTTTCTAAAACAGTCACAATTTAGCTTAACACTGGATAGTTGTTGATCAGTAGATTATTACATCTCAAAAACAGCAAAATCACATCCAACACCCCAAATCCAAGTGGAACTTGATGATCCTTATTATGACCGTGTCTGTGTGCCATTATATGCATCTAACCTTTTTCCGTTATGATCGCAGAGTTAATGATCCAGTTGCACTGAAACTACTGAACAAAGCGGGTGACATGCAGTCTAGAGGATGAGAGAGTTAGAACCATATATGTGTGGCAGGCCGTCTCTAAATTAAAAAAAAAAAATTAGGGCCCTGGACGAAATCACATCTTAAGGCCCTTCGAGAAGAAATGTTATATATAAAGTGTCATCGTTTATAAGATATAATGCAAATTAGTTATCTAAACGTTCAACTTCAACATATGTGTCATTTAAGATATTTTCTCTTCTAAATACATTTTTTTTCTAGAAAATATATGTACACATGCATATAATTGTTAACGGAACAAATTTTGGGGCCTTTGAAATTTTTGAAGTCCTGTGCCGTCGCTCACCTTGCACACCCTCAAAGACGGCCTGATGTGTGGGTCTTAGAACAAGACCTTAGTTAGTGATAAGTTTTACTCTCATGCAAAAATCAGTCTGGTAGGACAGTTCTTCAAGTACTTGTGCCTTTGTCACCTACCCTACTACAGAAAGTGTAGAAGTATATATCTTCATGAGTATTGATTGTCATGCATAACTGGTATGCCTAATTCTATGTGACAGCATTCTATTAGTGAGAGCAGGACAGACTCGCTTTTCTACAAACCAATAAATTAACATATAGTTGTTTGTAGTCTTCAACTATAATGTAAATTATACGGAATGTGGTAGTTTACAACTTTAAAAATAGACTGATAGTCACCAACATCATCAAATGATATGGTTTTATTAAGTTTACAAATTCACATACAAATGATGAAGAAAGTAAATCATGGAAAGAAGCAAGTATCGTTACTAACTTAAGAGATAATGCGCTTTATACACACAAAAATTATATCCGAAAGATATGTTTAACAGATTGGTTGAAGCAATACCTTTGAAAGTTACTTAAAATAACTTTGATTAGGACCTTATAGATTATCAAGCTAGGGTGGTGTTTGTTTTCTTTAAAAAAAGGAGAATTGCTATATCCATATAAGTTTTACAAAGACAAATCCATACAATGATGTGTCATAAAAACTATTGGTAGTATCTCTCATTCTTTATATTTTTTTCATATATATGCTTTCACAAATCAACTTACATATAATTTTGTGAATTTTCTTTTGTAAAACTTATGTGGATGTAGCATTACTCTTAAATAGCCTTAACAGTCTCTTAATAGACAAAAGCTCTTAATCAGTTAAAGCTTTTAAGTGTTAAGTGTGTTTATTTTTTCTTTTATGTTCAGAGGTAGATAGAGGTAATAAAAACATCTAAATGGACCAGACATGGAAGGGGTATCTTAATGTCTCTAATTGAGCTAATAAAACATTCAAACGTTATCTTAAAAAAACAATATTATTTGATTCAGATGTAGATATTTTCGTCATATGCGAGTCAGATTTATAGCCTCTTAATAAACAAACAAACGTTTTTCATTCATATAAAAAATGCATTTAAAAAATATTAATTATAATTACAAGTTATCTTAGTTAAATACATTTTTTTGGCAAATGGTCTGAAAATACATCGAAGTTACCCTTTTTTTCTTTTGTAGGCATTCATCTTTTAATTATTCTTTTGTGTGCCTGGAATATGCTAATCTTCCTATTGTAGCCATGATTAGCAAAAAATCTGACGTGGCACTATGTTAATACAAAAGTTACAGTTTTACTTTTTTTCCAATTTTATATATGACCCTTATACTTTATTTTTTACAAAATACACCCCTTTAACCCAATGATTCAATCTCTTCTTCTTTTTCCATTCAACCTCTTCCACCACATCACACCACCATACCTCCTCCTCTCAACCATCACTTTCTCCACTCTCCGCCACCAGTGGACCCCACTTCTCTCTCCACACTCCCCCACCACTCATGAGCCAACTTTTTAAACAAACAAGATCCAACAAATCTTCATATATCCAACAAACAAGATCCAACAAATCTTCATAGATCCAACCCCACTTGTGCTGCTCGTTGCCTCTGCCTAGATGTTTCTTCAACTAGATCTTCAACCATTTGTCTCATCTCATTTAAAATACAGGTTAAAGGGGGAAGAAATATCACATCTGATTCGAAATTTATAAATCATTAGGCAAGGAACTAAAACCAGGTAGCTTTTCTTGCACCTTCATTACTTCCCTTAAAATCTCAACTTTTGCCCACTCTCCTTCAGCAGCATAAATATTATACAAAGTAACAAACCCTCCAGGTTTATTAGTCTTCATTTTCATCAAAGCCGCAGCCACTTTCTTAGCCAAATCTGGCCTCACAACCATATAAGAAAGATCCAACCATGGAAACCGTCACTTCTGTATCCAACTCATGCACCAAATCATAGGCCTCTTCAATCTTCCAGACCGACAAAGCATATCAATAACACAGCCATAATGCTCTTCCCTTATCTCAACCCGCTGACTTTCTCTCATTGACTTAAAAAATGTAAAACCTTTGTTAACCATCCCGCCATGGCTACAAGATGCAAGCGCACAAGTTAAAGTAACTTGATTTGGCTTAACATGTACGTCTTCTATTTGATCCAAAAGTTCAAAAGCGGAATTAACCATCGCATGTTTCCCCTAACATCCAATCATTGCATTCCACGAAACAACATTCTTAGACGATATGTTGTCAAAAATGTTTCTTGCAAGCTTAACATACCCACAACTAGAGTACATGTCAAGAAGTGCACTAACTACAAAAACATTATTGTTATACATATTTGTTCTATAGATTAGCCAATGTACTTTCTTCCCACTATTAACTTTCCGGATGGAACCTAACGCATGGAGTAAACACATGATGGTAACTGGGTTGGGCTTAACACCCGCGACCAGCATTTCCCTAAACAACTCCACACCCTTAACCATTTCTCGGATTTGCACAAAACCAGAAATTATGGCATTCCAAGTAGCCACATCAGAACCAAACCCTCTTCACTCATTTTCCGAAATAAACTAAACGCCTCGTCACAATCGCCAACTCTAGCATACCCAGCTATCAACGCATTCCACGTAAATTCATTACCTTTCACTCCCTCCAACCCCATCCTCTCAAACAATACCCGCGACTCCTGAACCCTTCCCAAATTTGAATACCCCGATATCATATTCGTCCTAAAAACAACATCCCTTTCAGGCGTTTCATCAAACACTTTACGCGCATATCTCAAACACCCACATTTACAATACATGTCAATCAAACCATTAGCAACAAACAAATCAAAAGATAACCCATATTTACAAACCAAACAATGAACCTGTTTACCGATATTCAAACCCTTTAACCGAACACAAGATTTTAACAAAAAAGAAAAAGTATAATTATTAGGAACAAGGTTACTATTTGTTTGAAGGAAATGAAAGTAGTTAAAAGCTGGTTTTAAAAAGCCTTTTAAAGAAAAATAAGAAATGATGGAATTGAAAGCAAAAAGGTTGAGATTATTATTATTTTGAAAGAGTGAATCTGCAGAAGTTAAACAATTAATTTTGAGTGAGGTTAACTGGGTTAATTTTGCGACTGAAATGATGATGAATTTAAGAGGTGAAATGAAATTACATTTGGGGATGAATGAAAAATGGAGAAGAAGGTGAAGGTGGTGAAAAATGGATAAGAAAGATGAAATGATTATTATGGTTTTATTTTCTTAAAGGGGTGATTTTGTAAGAAAAATAAAGTAAAGGGTTAAAGGGAAAGACATAGTAACAGTAAGATTGTATTAACATAGTGTCACGTCAGATTTTTTTGCTAATCATGGCTACAATATGAAGATTAGCATATTTCAGGCACACAAAAGAATAAATAAAAGATGAATGTCTACAAAAAGAAAAAGAGGTAACTTCGATGTATTTTCAAACCATTTGCCCTACATTTTTTTGTTAATATAGTAGTAAATTAAACCTTCATTTTGATTAAATTTTAACATATAACAAGTGGACCGATGTTAACGAAACCTTACTAAAAAAGCCAAAGTTTTAACAAATTTAGCTAATCCCATTTCTTAGAATTTGTGCGTCAAATATCATAAAATTATAAATGGTAAACCAAACATTAAGTTATGGTTTATAACAAGTTGTTTGTGATGTAATAGATTGCTTAAGGGTGTAAATGAGCTTATATCGAGTATCTCGAGCTCGAACTCAAAGTCGACTTGAGCTTACCCTAGCTGCATTTTATCGAGCCTCGAATCAAGAAAGTGAGCTCGAAATATTTAACGTGTCAAGATTGAGCTTATATATGCTCGACTTGAGTTATCGTGAAGTTTTTTGAGCTTTTAAGTGATACGTATGTTTTTTTTACATATTATGTATATTTCAAATGCCTGAATGTACGGGGGAATTGCATATACATCTCTCCAAAGGTTAATAATTGCATATATATCCTAGCTAAACTTATAATTACGTATATATCCTTCCAAACCTTTAAAAATGTCATATATATCCAAATAATTAATTTATGTATATTTAAAGAAAAAAATACATGATAAATATAATCTATCTATAAAATGTCTATTATACCCTTATTCTACAACACACAAACATAGTTTAATTCATATTCATGCGGCTGCAAATTAGTTTTTTCTTAAATACTAATGTAGTAACTAATTATTCAATTTACATAATTAAAGTGACAACATCTTGAAAAACAAAATGAACTACAATTTGCGAATATGCGAGTTTGCGGTGACTCCCCTGCGTATTATTCCATTAATTGACATGTGGCGGATTCCGATAAGCAGGGTGAAGGATCATTTATGTTGGGGCCTATTATTGTTTTGGTGATGTGTTCTTATTCAAATGCATCTGTAATGATTTCATATTATTGGGTTATTTTATTAATTTGTTTACAAATCTAGGCAATTGAAGATACATACTCAATGATGATTATTTTATATTTTGTTTTTTTAAGATGTTGTCACTATAATCATGTAAATTGAATAATTAGTTACTACAATAGTATTTAAAAAAACCAGATTTGCAGCCACATGAATATGAATTAAACTACGTTTTTGTGTTGTAGAATAAGGGTATAATAGACATTTTATAGATAGATTATATTTGTCATATATATTTTTTGCTTTAAATATACATAAATTAATTATTTGGATATATATGACATTTTTAAAGGTTTGGAAGGATATATACGTAATTATAAGTTTAATTCATATATATATGCAATTATTATTATTGACCTTTGGAGGGATATATATGCAAGTCATCCTAACTCATACCTTCAAAACCATTTACGTTAGTTTGTTTGTATTTTAATTAATAATAATACATAATTAAAAACCTTAAGAAAAATCTTCCTACGTGCACCGGTATTATAACTAGTACTTTACAAGGAAAAACATTAAGCCCATTTGCATAATTCTAAATTATTTCTTGTCACAATATATTGAAATTTTGTGAATCTACGATTTTATCAATCTAATAACCAACACTCCTAGAATCAATTCGTAGGTAACTTCATACTTTAAAAAGAATAACTAACTTCGTACCTAAAATACCGAGAAAGAGATGCAGGTCAAACAAAAATTCTCTTCAAGATAGATATTTATAGTTTAAGATCACTTTGGTGTGTTGATGAGGTGTCCTTTTATATACTTTTTTAGTGCCGTTTAACCCCTTAAATCGTGTGTTTATGCCCAAAATAGGTACTTAATCGTTCCTTTTAAGGTATTTTGCATTTGGAAGGCATTTGAAAGAAATACACGTGACTTGGGCTCATTTAGAGAAGAAACAAACAAGACTATAGACCTACACCAACATTGCTCAAGGATTTCTCCTTAGAAGCTGGAGACGGCGTCACAAATTACACGTAATGCCGTCACAACGATTTCCAAGACGGCATCACGAGATCTCAAGACGGCGTCAGATTGTACGACCCAACCCATTATCTAGAATATTCTTGTCACAACGGCGTCACGATTAAAATGCGACGCCGTCGCAGCGATTTTCCTATAAATTCAAATCCGATTTTAGGATTTTAAGTGTGCAACTTTAGATTAAAAGAAAGGGACGAACCCTAGTTCATTTAGCAGCTGTTAGGGATGATTTTAGGGCCTCAAACCCCTATTGTACTTCCTTCAATTTATGTTTTAATCAAGTAAGACTATCTTAATCATTCAATATGTCTTGTTGTGTGATTCTTATCTGTTCTTGCTTTATCTTGAACATGTTTGGCTAAATCTTCTATTGTGTTTATTTATGATTGTATGAAACCTAGAATGTAGATCTTAGTGGTGTTGCTTCTTGTGATGGATATGCATGTTAGGTCTTAAAAAACCAGCTTTTGTCTGTATTGCTGTTGATATGTCTAGGAAAACATGATTGTGTAGAAAGGATACCATCGGGTAACAGTCTTCATACTACGTTGCCCCTTATATGGTTGATCCACTCTTAATATATTTCAAATGCATTTAATATACTCTTAGGGGCCTTGTAATAGTCTTTATACTACCTAACTTGAGCGATGCCTTAATAGAATATTAAATAGACGGCGGGTTCGTATAATTCGTTCATGACTTAGGAAATAATTACATAGATCATCACAAGTGTAACAAAGCAACAACACTAGGAGAAGCAATCTAGGGAGTAATACATGATTAAATAAGCACAGTCTTTTATTATATTGTTATCACCAGTAGCTTAGTTAATATTTAGTTTAATAGCTAAAACCAACCACTTATCCAATATATGATTTTACCTACTTTTATAAAATATAAAAACACAAAAAGAATCTTCCCTCAACCCTTAGAATTCTGTTAGACTGTGATCAAGACTTCCCAACCTATTTCCCTAGAGAATAATAACAACCCCCGAGTCTTGCCTATACTACTACTACAACGATTAGGTACTCTGCCTAGGAAGTTGTAAAACTTTGTGTAGATGTCTTACGACGACCGCATTAAGTTTTTGGCGCCGCTGCGTGGGGAATAGTTAGGTTTTGATCATAGTTTAACTTAGTTCTACTCGCTAAAATCCTTTTAAGTGAGACT
Source organism: Tanacetum coccineum (assembly GCA_026074375.1). NCBI lineage: Eukaryota > Viridiplantae > Streptophyta > Magnoliopsida > Asterales > Asteraceae > Tanacetum > Tanacetum coccineum. Next base: position 23,088 of record BQNB010046453.1, read on the forward strand.
TTAATTCCGCATATTAGCTTTCTTGTAGTCTATCTTTTTCTGTGTGCCCTTTGTTCGTAACATTTGTAAATTTGTAAATTATAATGAATAGGTATGGTTATTCTAGCGTAGGTAGGTTTGATGTATTCTTCCATAATCAACTCTTGGTGTTCCAACAACATCAAGATGAATCTCTATACGATCCGTGGACTCGTTTCAAAGACGTAATCCGAAAAGTCTCGAATCATGGCCTTAGTATACGGACCCTAATTGAAATCTTTCTTAAACATCTCGACTCGTTATCCCGGCATATCATCAATTTGACAGCAGAAGGGGATCTTAGGAAGTTCACTGATATAGGAGCATGGTATGCCATAAAGGATTGTGCCCAATATGATAAAAAAATATAGCAACCCAACAAGCGCTATTTCTGATGAAACAATAGCAAATCCAAATGCTCAAATAGTTGGGGATTATATGGTTAGGGTACAGGTACCTAGGTGCATGACATGGTTAGATTATGATGAGCATGTAGATAGCCTAAGTATGATGGATAATGAGGTAGGGGTGACAAGCCCTGAGAGTACCACACAAACCATATCGTCATTTGAGGAATACACACCGCCCGTGACTTACCCAGAAGAAGTAGAAAAGACTTTAGGGACCCCGATAGAAGTAGAACCTTTAAACGAAACAAAACAAAAGGAAGTAGGCTTGAATTGTAATCACAACACTCCTTTTAGTTCAAAGTAAGTTTCTTGTTTTGATGGACCGGAGCCTCAACCTTTACTCAATAGTCCATCCTTAGATGTAAGTGTAGGAGACTTAATAGGCCCTGAACCACCCATCAAACCACATAGTCCGGATAGTTCCAAGATAAAGGTAGTAGATTATTTAACAGCTCAAACACCGTCTTTACCTCATGTGGTAAATTCTCATCCTAAGGGTGTGTGTAGTTATCATAACCCAGGTATAGATGACCCTAAGAGATATTATGGATTTAAACTTTGTTTATTAGTAAAAAGTGTATCCCTAGGTGTTGATATTTCAAATTGGGAGATGTTTGATGATGATTGGGGATTAGAATCTAAGGAAGTTTATCCTCTAGGAGGAGAACTTAGTTTATTCGATAGGCCAAATAAAGTAGAGAGAGATAGAATTCTCAAAGCACACCGTCTTGAGCCTATTCTTCAACAATAAATTTCTCAACGTGTGGCTCCTTCTCATCACGATGGTATGTACCGTTGCTATCACCCGCACTTGAACTCAAGTGTAGGGGAACCTTCCCCTTTATCTGTTGAATAAGGGTAGAGTCAGGCTCGTGACTCGAAAAAAAACAAGCGCTTTTTGGGAGGCAACCCAATATTTACTTTTTCCGCACATTAGGAGTGTCTTATGTTTTATTCTTTTTACTTTATTCTATCATGTTCGAACTTTATCTTTTAATCATGCTTTGTATTGTTCTTAACCTCGTTTTAATTTCAATCAAAGGTATTTTCCAACAATAAGTGTAGGGAAATTTATCCAGTTTTTAGAACCAAGTTCAAACATGTTAAATAAATTGTTTAGATTAATTCGCGTCAGTTTCGAGTCATATGAGTAAATTGTCAATTCTCAGGTTCTATGCAGCTATTTATACAGAAACTAACTTATGGAATCAAGTGCAGGAAATTTTTCATCAAAAACAAAAATTTCGTTTTCACAAAACGTGGAGACGGCGTCACGATTTACACGCGACGCCGTCACCACGGCACCTGTGACGGCGTCAGGATTTTCCTGACGGCGTCAAACGCCCAGGTCCAGAAAACTTAAAGTTTTTAATTATGTTTGAAAATAAAACTCGCATAACATTTAAAATATGTAATCTTCTGTTATAAACCTGCAAAACCAACGAGTTTGACAATTCTCTCATCCTATCTCTACTGCTTTATCAAGTCAACCCTAATTTCATAATTGTATATTATTATATTGCACATTTTATACTTGGTATAGTTGTCTTTGATTACAGTTATATTTCATGAGAAGAAGCTTGGAAGATCTTAGGATGTTTTCATTGGATGATTCTTGGAGGACGATTTGACTAGTATTCGCATGTTTCTTCTCCATTATTGAGCAAACCAGGAGAGTACTAGTTTATTTTACTTGTTTCCTTTTCCCTTTAATTCGTTCTTATGGGTACTTTTATAGAACATTGGGGACAATGTTCAACTTAAGTGTAAGGGGGAAATAAGCCTTAGAAACTATTCTTTTATTTGCCATTTGCTTTGTCCTTGAAATGATGGGTAATATATCAAAACATAACATAAGAGGTCATTTTCACCCAAATTTAAATTTTTTTATGACACATACCAACGAAAACCGAGTATTAATAGCGTCTCATGGATAGGAATTTATATGACTAGCACAATAACCCTCAGAATTACACCTAAAAATGTGAGGTTCGCCTTTAGATCTTTAGGAATTCGAGTATCTATTATTGATGCCCAAGATAGTTTATACCTTTAGCTTTCTCGAGTTAAGGAGTGAGCAGTCATATATGTCTATTATGTCGTTACGGATGTGTACATGTGGTCTTTGTCTCCTTTTCTAGAGCATTGAGATCGGTATTAAATTATATGAGTGTACCGATAGTATATTAAATTCTAGAACTTGTTTTTGTGATGCATTTCATGACCGCATAGTAAGTATTAGGATTTGCTTGATAAGAGGCACTAGGATTAACCCATGTTTTAAACCTGTAATCGTTATGATGGTCACACCGATCATATAACTATCCCACACCCTTGCCATGCACTCATTTTTTAGTGTAGGATACCCCTAGTACAACCCTCTGAGTCTATCCTTTTTCACGGTTCTCGTAATTTTCTGGTTAAGCCGGACTATTAATGAAGAGCATTATCACCCTTAAACCAATCGTTACACCCAAATCGCCTTAGCCTACTTTGTATGTACTCGCTTTTAGTACATTATTGTGTTTGAGTACACGGTTGTTAAGTCCTCATCCTTGTAAATACTGTTTTGGGACGATTGGGATTCATGGTAGTATTCTTTTCGCGAAAGAATGGGGAAGAAAAGTTAAGTCAATACCCCCATATATTTGTTAGATGATCTCCATGTTATTTTGATCCACCTCAAATTGGGTCATTAGTTAGATTATAAATATCGAGCATGAAAAAGCTCAAGTGTAGGGGTACGTGTTATAAACCCCATGTTATGATGTATTATGTTATTCAAAAAAATAAAAAATAAAAAGAAAGAGATTGATGTAGAGTTGTGTAGAGTTTTTATATCTTCGTCCGAGTCTTGGCTTAGCAACCAAACCAGCGTGTATTCGTGTAAATAATTAGCTAACCCTTCCACTCCAAATTCACCCAAAGCCACCCAAATTTATCCCATCCGTTTCTGTTTCCATTGTATGTTATCTTACACCTACACCCCACAACCCTTTAAAAGACCTCTTAGATAGTAATGAATAATGCTTACGCCTAGCGGTGGAGGTTTGATCATTTATCAAACATATGGTAATTTATATGCTATGACAGGTAGTGAGTGTTGATTTTTTGTTTCTCCCTTTTTGTTATAATTTATTATATACCCGAGTGAAAGAGAGTATCCCAAACACTTATGTGATGTGCTAGTATATACTTTTCGTGCTGTTAATTACGAGGTCTAGAAGGTTGTGTTGTAAAATACTTTTAAAGAGTAGGTAAAATGACCCCTCATATTGTTATTGTCTAGATAGAAAAGCTCATTTGCTTGAGGACAATTAAATCCCAAATGTAGGGGTATTTGATGAGGTGTTATTTTATACACTTTTTTGAGACCGTTTAACCCCTTAAATCGTGTGTTTATGCCCAAAATAGGTACTTAATCATTCCTTTTTAGGTATTTTGCATTTGGAGGGAATTTAGAAGAAATACACGTGACTTGGGCTCATTTGGAGAAGAAACGGACAAGACTACGGACCTACACCAACATTGCTCAAGGATTTCTCCTCAGAAGCTGGATAGCGTCACAGATTACATGTGACGCCGTTACAACGATTTCCAAGACGACGTCACAAGATCTCAAGACGGCGTCAGATTGTACGACCCAGCCCATTATATAGAATATTCTTGTCACGATGGCGTCACGATTAAAACGCGACTCCTATAAATACAAATCCGATTTTAGGGTTTTAAGTGTGCAACTTTAGAGTAAAAGAAAAGGACGAACCCTAGTTCGTTTAGCAGTTGTTAGGGACGATTTTAGGGCCTCAAAACCCTATTGTACTTCCTTCAATTCATGTTTTAATCAAGTAAGACTATCTTAATCATTCAATATGTCTTGTTGTGTGATTCTTATTTGTTCTTGCTTTATCTTTAACATGCTTGGCTAAACCTTCTATTGTGTTTATTTATGATTGTATGAAACCTAGAATGTAAATCTTAGTGGTGTTGCTTCTTATCATGGATATGCATGTTAGGTCTTATAAAACCAGCTTTTGTCTGTATCGCTGTTGATATGTCTAGGAAAACATGATTGTGTAGAAAGGATATCATCGGGTAACAGTCTTCATACTACCTTGCCCCTTATATGGTTGATCTACTCTTAATATATTTCAAATGCATTTAATATACTCTTAGGGGCCTTGTAATAGTCTTCATACTACCTTACTTGAGCGTTGCCTTAACAGAATATTAAATAGACGGCGGGTTCGTGTAATTCGTTCATGGCTTAGGAAATAATTACATAGATTATCACAAGTGTGACAAAGCAACAATACTAGAAGAAGCAATCTAGGAAGTTATACCTGATTAAATAAACACAGTCTTTTATTATATTGTTATCACCAATAGCTTAGTTAATATTTAGTTTAATAGCTAAAACCAACCACCTCTCCAATATATGATTTTACCTACTTTCATAAAATATAAAAACACAAAAACATCTTCTCTTAACCTTTATAATTATGTTAGACCCTGATCAAGCCTTCTCAACCTATTTCCCTAGAGAACGATAACAACCCCCGAGTCTTGCCTATACTACTACTACAATGGTTAGGTATTCTACCTAGAGAGTTGTAAAACTTCGTGTAGAAGTCTTACGACGACCGCATTATGTGTTTAACTATAGTTTTTTTATTGCATAACCAAGTATTACTGTACACTCTTTACAGTGACACATATGATTTATATATGTTTCAGTATTGTGATTTGTGACGGAAAATAAACTGTCACCATGCATAGCCTCAGACGGTCAGACCGGGGCTACTTCTAATAAATAAGCGCTTCTTGCTGTTCGAAACAAACCATTTCTGTAATAAAGTTAGCAACGCTCATTAAACCAGTTCTAGGTAGCTTCTTACTTTAAAAATAATATCTGAAAGAATTATTCTCAAAAGAAAAAAGATGAAAGTGTGTTGCTTACAAAAGACATTGCTTGCAATCCTCATACAGGAATATTGAAATAACAAAAGTGCAGCTCGTTGTTATTGAAGAATCAAAGTGATACTTTACGTAGGAATGAGATTTGTTATCGAATGCTTTGTTCTTTTCGTGTAACCAAACATATTTTTGGTCATTCCTTATAAATATAGTCCATTTATGTCCCATCTTCATTGACTAAACGTAACATTACCAAACAAAATTTTATCCAATTTCCTGTTCGAAGAAAGCTTTTTATCCGCTATAAAACCGGTATGCCTCTTTCGCCTTCCATCTTTAAGAGTTCGTGTATATGCTTTAACATTGAATGATAAAAAAAGTGGTGCTTATTTAGAAATAAAAATACATACTAGTATAGTATGCTTTTTTATGAATTGATATGTACCTTAGATGCAAACACATCCATTTTCTATGAAACAGAATGTCTAAAATGATCGAGCAAAGTTACTACCCGAACTCCATAGAAACCAAGCCATGCATGTTTAGTTCTTTACGTCTCAAGACTCTATCATGTGACTATAAACAAAACATAAATCACTAAACTAACATGTGCATACATCTATTAGTGATTATTATAATGTTTATAGGATACAACTTTTGATTAGCAGGTTACCCCTATAATTTGTTGCACTATTTGCGAAACTTTTACATAATAAGTGAAAACTATTTTGTGGTAATTAATTCTTTTATAATTAACAGGAGAGCTCAATTACAAAATTGAGTCATCCTAAAATTGAACCATGTTATTGGTTAATTAATGTTAATCTTAATCTAATTTGGTCAAACTTTTGATAACTTTGGAGGTGAAATTTGGTAGAGAAAAAAGTGAAAATACGCTGTGTAAGCTCATTTCTTTATTATAGTAATAATAATTACAATCAAAACTTAAAGTTTTACAAAAGGGGCTACTCTCAAATCTATATTTACAAAATTAAATGCAAAATTCTCCATTTTCATAAATTTTAAAAAAATTATATATTTAACAAATGGGTTTTTGGCTTTAAATAGCTACGTACTTTCTCAAATGTACCCATATGATACGTGTACTAAATTTATTGCCCATATCATACACGAACTTTGCATTTCGTGTCAATATGGTACGTAAACTGAATTTTCCACCTGTTTAACAGGCTAAACGCTTACGTGGCATCCTAACACTATTCATCATCTTCTCAAATGTACCCATATGGTACGTGTACTAAATTTAGAATTTTTTTGCAAAACTTTTAAAAAATATTTCGTACTTTTTAAAACGTAAAATTGTATAAAATCGTTAAAAAAATTTTGAATTTTTTTATTTTTTTCAAAGGAAAACGTTTAGTTTTTTTTATATTTTAGATTTTTCTTAACTTTAAAAAATTGTTTTAACTTTTAAAATTTAAAAAAAAATGTTTTTATTTTTTCGAAGAAAACGGTAAAAATGTTTTAATTTTTTAAAATTTTCTTAACTTTAAAAATAATTCCGTAAGAAAAAAAATTCGATTATTTAAAAAAAAAAATTAAATTAAGATTTTAAAAAGTACAATTTTGTTTAAAAAAAGTTGTAAAAAAAATTAATTTTTTTACGAATAATAATGTAAAAAAAATATTTTTTAAATTTAAAAAGTACAAAAAAATGTAAATTTGTTTACAAAATTAAGTTCTAAAAAAGTGCGATTTTTTTTTAATTTTGTAAAAAAAATTACTTTTTTCGAAATAATGAAAAAAAATATTTAAAAAGTTAAAAAAATCCTAAAAAAGTAACCGGTTTTACAAGTAGCCGGTAATAAATGTACCATATTGACACGAAATGTAAAGTTCATGTACCATATGGATAATAAATTTAGTACACGTACCATATGGGTATATTTGAAAAAGTAAGTGGCTATTTAAAGCCAGAAACCCTTAACAAATACCCTATTTACTTTAAACATTAGAAAAAACAATTATTATTATTGTTCTTATTAAATTGATCGTAATACAAAAACTTTTTAAACACACGCCTTATAAATATCAAGTTGAAATACGTGTTACTGCGTACTATAACGTATATAAACACTTATATTCACTAAACTTGAATTATGTTAAAATATGAAACTAAATTACTCAAATAAAAACATTGAAAAAAAGTTGATCTTACTTTTAAACCCAAACAAATATAGTTGAATTATTAGTATTAGTTGCATTCATTGTCCGAATATAATTCATGTTTAATGACCTTGGCATAAACGGGTTAAAAAATTAAAATAAGGCTAAAATAAAATTAATTTAATTTTAATAAAAAAAATTTGTTGATGCACGAGATTATAAATATTAAAATAAAAGCATGCTATATAATGAAAGACCGAACATATATAGTTAAATTTAATTATTGTTTGTAATTATAATCTAAGCCCCATAAAAGCATAATTCAACATTAAGTTTTATTTGTTTTGGGTTGATTCTATTCATTTCATTAATCTTTAAAAATAACCAGATAAAAAGTTTTGTCTATAATATTTATAAATTAGGAAAAATGGAAACAACAATATCAAACAATATTTAATATTTTTAACACGTGTGTAGGAAAATGTCAAACACTTTAACAACAAACTTATATGTAAATCATACACCTTTATCATATAAATCAAACAGATTTAAAAGAGATTAGTATCGGACTTAATTAATGATTAGTTTTAATACGGATTTTTCACTAGCTTAGTTGCAATGGAGTCGCATGACCATCTGATAAGCCTTATCCATCTACAAACGAACAAAAACAACGTAAACTCTGATGATGATGAAGATGAGAAGGAGGAGAAAGATGACGACGATTTTGTGGTGGAAGACCCGCATATTGGCCAATGCAACATGTGTAAAGAAGAGATCTACTCGTTTCATTTGTGTTACTACAAATGCAACGATTGTGACTACACGTTGCACAAATTTTGTGTAGAACTTCCCACAACCCAAAAAACCACCCATTACATCTGGGACATGATCTTACCTTGTCCCAAGGATTTCAGTATCATGATTCTGAACTGAATCATGCTTATACTATTCATTCTAAATGGCCATGTTTTATCTGCAGTCGATGGCATGAAATGTTTTATAATTATCATTGTTTCATTTGCAAATTCGACATGGACATAATATACGCTACTACGTCTCAACAAAAAATAAACCACCCAAGTCACCCTCATCCATTGCAAAGAATTAACAAGCCGATATTATCCCACTGCAATGCTTGTGTTGATGACCATAAAGGAACCTTCTACCAGTGTACCACTTGTTCTGGGTTCATGATCCACTTGAACTGTGCTTTGCTACCAGCCAAGTTACAGATCCAACGATTTACTGATAATATATTCTCTCATTCTCATTTACTTACCCTCGCCTATTTATTTCCCTATGATCAAAGAAAATCTAAATTCTTCCCTTAATGCAAAGTGTGCACTAATTCTTTCAGAGTTTACAAGTGGCTTTACAAATGCGATAAATGTCGATATTACGTCCATGCAGATTGCGCGACTTCAAAGAAAAAGCAATTCATGTCTGCATGTGAGCAATTTGTTTTTCTATTCTTTTGTAATTCTTACTATAAACAATTGACGATGTTGATTATTCACTGACCAGGCCTTCGAAAAACGACAAAAAATTTCATAGATGTGGATCATCCTAATTTAATCAAATTACCATTTCCTAATGAAAGTTGCGACCTTTTAAAGCACCATTTTATCAACCACAAGGAGTGTTTTGTTGAAAGTAGTAATGCAAAAATGCCGAACCATAATAGTCATCCGCACCAGCTGATTCAGTTTGACACTCATTCTCCATTATGGGAAAATTTTGTTTCTCTTCATGATCCCATGAAAAGAACTCAATTATTATGTGATGGATGTGTTAAACCGGTTACAACATTGCCTTTTTACAAGTGTTCTCAATCATGTGATTTTGTTCTTCACGAGTGCTATGTGAGAATACCTTTAGAAATATAAAACCACCCATTCCATCCGAAGCATACGCTTGTTCTCATAACAAAATACAATTGGACACTCGTTGATGTGTTTAATTGTTATATTTGTTCATTACCATCAAACGGATTCATGTATCGATGTTCCCGATACGACTTATTTATTGATATCAATTACGCCTTCATACCAGAAAAACCACACATGAAGCTCACCCTAACCATCTCCTCTCAAGAATCGATGTTTCAGTGAACCTAGCAGATAGGTTTTGGAAGGCTCGTAATTATAGTTTTGGCAAGTGGATAGGATTCCATTGCCGATCCTGCGATTTCTACTTGCATACAAGATGTGCTTTGTTATTTCCTAGAATGATTATACACTAGTTCAATAAGCACCCGTTAACTCTAAGATATGAACTAGTTGAGAACCATATTAGCGAATACTTTTGTGAAATTTGTGAGGAAGAACTCAATCTCAATAAGTGGTTCTATCACTGCACTATGTGTGCTGAGTCTATGCATACGGCTTGCGTGCCAATAAAACAAGAATGCGAGCAAGCTATATATCGCAGGTATATAGGAGGTGTCACACCCCGTCATAGGCGGAACACGGGAATGCAACATAATGATCAATCACAACACAAGATACATAATCGAGAAAACTAAAATGCATAAATGAAGAGTGTCATGATGACCATCAACCTCAATACAACCTTGAGTGATGTCCCATCCAAGAACACAACAAATAGTCGCTTACAAATCTAAATGCCCGCGCAGGGGTTCATACAATCTTAAACATTAATCCTCAAAAAACAAATCCATAACATACTTCAAAAAGCAAGACCTCTCAAACATGATCCATACAGGATACACTTAAAGTCTGCTATCTCACATCTCAACCTTAACGATCATTCTCTTCACCTAAAAATGATACTCGAAAACGTCAATAATAACGTTGGTGAGCTCGTAGGTTTGACTTTAAACCCAGTTGTTCTGCCAATCATTTAAACAGTGGAAAATAGTGTTATATGATAATGAATATATGCAAACAACCCATGACTTAGTATCCCCGCTAATCATGTACCATGACCTAGCATCCCGCTAGTCACAATCAGCATATCCAATGCTCTTGGAGTCGCAACTCCGATATGTCACTTACGCACCTAAATGGCCTATCAGCTGGAGCACTAGATTAGGGCAGGACCACACAAGACATGGTAAATCCTTGCCAATCACCCTTTTCGTGCATCGCAATGCATGCAAGTCCAATCAATTCACATAAGACATAGCAAATCCTTGCTAATCACATACATTGTCGTGCATCTCGATGCATGCAAGTACAAATCAAACCACATAATATTCACATAGCAGTCATAAGCACATAATTATCCCAAAACAAAATCACATTTCACACAGTTAAGAAATTCACATTTCAAAACAATTGGAGTATCATTTTCCCCCAACGGAAAAATAGTATAAATGGGGCTACGAGAACTTACCTCAAGAAACTGTCTCCAACAGCTGTCACAACCCGTAAATTTCCATTCAGTATTATAACCATTTTTCGTCTAATAATTTGAATTTTTGGAACCATGTGCTATTTATACGTTTAAGCGAAAAGTTTCCCAGCTAATTTCTGAGAAACGTCTTCGGGAATGAATCGGGACGCCTAACATTGTAGTATTTTGGCAATAGCCACGTCTTAACATTTCAAAGCAATATTTGAAATTTCATAATTTTTAGTAACGTCGTTACTCGTTTCGTTACTTACGTGTTCCGTGGAATTTAAATTATATTTTGTCATCCATGCAAGCCTTGTAAATTAATTCATATTGAGCACTAGTGATCCTAAAATAATTGAGACCATTTTGGTCCCCCTTGGGTCACACATATGCGTCGAACAAACACCTCTTATGCTCCTAGGATGCCAAAATTTTGAATATACTCTCCAAGACAACATTCCATCATTTTTGGAACAACTTTGTCCTAGCTCTTGTTTCATAGGTGGATCAAATTGGTCCCCTTCTTCTTTTGTACCCTAGCCGACGCACACACACATTTGTGTGATTATGTTGTTTTGGTTTTTTTGTATTGTATTGTTGTTTTTTTTTTTAATGTTGGATGTGTTTGTGTTAACTTGTCATATAACTTAGTTAACATCTTCTTCTCCATTCAATCAATACACCACGACCAAAAACATTCTCTTTGGTGCTCTCTCTCTCTAAAACCTACGGCCAAGAACCAAACCCACATAAATCCATACATTTATCACTTTCAATCATTTACATTTGAAGACTAGTTGAAGGTTTGATCATTTAAGATCATTCAGGTATAAAATAAACAACGTTTGGGTGTCTTGAACTTTGTTCATCTCTAAAAACATTCTTTCTTTGTAAACTTCCAAATCTTCAAATAACTATTGTACTTCCATACTCCTCTTGAGGCATAAACCCTTTGTGTACAACTTGTTTTGTAAAAAGAAGATTTTGAACCTACATAAACCTTAAAAAGGTAACTAATGGTCAAAATTTATAAAAAATAAATATAAAGAAATCAAGTTATGTGATCGTGGTTTATTTCAAGTAATAATATTTGAACTTTTGAGCTATTGTATCCATATATTGCACTTATCTGAGACTTGTTTGGTATTTTGACTATTTAGTATAATATACACGCGAAAAATAAAATGAAAAATAAAAAGAAATTGTTGGTGACTCCCTTTTTTTGTTTTTTCTTAATAAATAAGCTCGAATATACTTTATTAGGGCTTATAGCCGCGTCCCACATACAAGACCCAACACCATGAGCTTATTTTTGAGCTTATATGGTTCGGCTTATTATACTTGGCTTATTGTGAGCTTATTGATAGCTTATTTTTAGGTCACGTGTTTATTGCTTAATGCTTTGCTTATCGGATTAAATGGATAAGTAAAACTACATTTTCGGACTTAACGGGCCAAGGCCCAACATAAATACAAAACACCAAGGCGTAAAGCTACGGTGTAGCTTATTGGATAAGTTCGCGAATAGCTTATTTAATAGTATACGATTTAGATGCGTTACGTTTAATTATTTTTAAACGTTGGACGTTGCAAATAATAATGGATTTGATGATGTATAATTTGTAATTATGAAAAGTGGATTGAAAGTGGTTTGAAAATGGTTTTAAATAAAGTCTAAGACTTTGGAAAAACGTGTAAACACGAACGGGTCATGCCGAAATTTTTATAAATCACTATACTTAGTAAATACTAGAAAACGTACATGGTAAAGTGAGATACGAGAATTTAAATTAAGTGACGAACAATATATATATAAAAATATATATATAATATATATTTTTACTTAGACGTTATATATCTATGTAATATTAAAATACATATTATTTCTACCCATTTACTTACGGAAACATTTTATTACTACACGATCACAAACGTTAATTTTTAGATATATATTAACAAAAGTACACTAGTATACACCTATGCATTTTCCATAAATTCACTTCGATCCGATATTAAATCAAACGTCCATTTCATAGGTTGCTTTCGTATATCGTCGTTCGTTACCGAGTGAATTATTTCTAGACTATTCACTACCTCAATTCACTAAATCAAGGTGAGTTCATAGCCCCACTCTTTTACTCGTTTTGAATAAATGTTTTATAACTTGGGGTGAGAAACATTGCTTGTTTTTAAAACTGGACGCAAGTACTATACGTGAGATATCCCTATTTACGTGTTGCCTAAGTAGCGTTTAGACCACTATTGCCCGAACTATCATGAACTGTCAATTTCTTGACCGGAGGACCGGTTGAGGGAGCGCGAGTGAATAAATAGATCTATTGGGACTAATTATCCCTATCCGGGTGAGTAGCGCTCACTACCCACGGGGCTCCCGATAAACGGATATATGTCATGTCGAAACTGGTTAGGTAGTCTTTGGTCGGACACCTGTAAGGGCAAGCAAATACTTATAGCAATGTACATGCTATCTTTCATTATTAGCTTCAGTGTCATGAGCTTAGTGCAACGTAAATACCTTTTTATGTGAAGTTGTATCTCCTATGACTGTCACATACGTTTTGATATCTTGTGGTCCACTATAACAACGTTTGAACTAAACCTGTGAATTCACCAACTTTATGTTGACGTTTTAAGCATGTTTTTCTCAGGTGCATAGCATGGATGTCGTTGCTTGACTTATGTGAAGTCTATTTGCCTGGACCGGTTTACCAGAAATTTATCTATGTCTTTAAATACCGTTGTTGAACTTATTAAAGCTTCCGCATTTTAAATTTTGAATCTTTTAAATTTGATCGATGTAAAACTTATTATTATTTTGAATTTATGCAACGGTGTTTATTTTTAAAACGTATCCTTAGAGGTCGTTCTTTATGCTTTGTACTTGAGATATTTATGAACGTCACGCCCTCGGACGCTAAATCGGACGGGACCCTATTTGGGGGTGTGACAGATTGGTATCAAGAGCTAAGGTTATAGAGAACCAGGTAGTATAAAATAGGTCTGGACTATAACCAGTATGTGATCCTACGTGATTATATGCCTTACGTGATTTTATATAGTACGTATACATAATTAAATACTATGTAAATAATATATATGTATCAAATACTAAGTACAACTAATATTACTATAAGTATTTCTCTTTTCATCCTATCATGACGTACTCGATGACCCGCGCATTCATTCGTTCATTTTGCATTTATTCAGTTACCCATTCACTCGTTCATATGTTCGCATCAAGCATGGTTGATATAAAGATGATTTATATAAACCTTGCTTGTGCAGGTCATGGCTATCTCAGTTATCTCAGTTTCATCGGACTTATCCGAGGATAGCGTAGGGATACCGGTTGGACAAGTTATCTTGTTCGGCACTATCCCTACCACTATTCTCGACACTACACCAGTGATTACTCCACCCACTACTCAGACTGACACTATAGTGATACCTACAGATATACCTACCATAGCACCTACTATACCACCATCCCCAGACTATACACTAGCATCTCCTGATTACTCGCCTGCATCTGAGACAGAGTCTGTTCATTTGAGGATCCATCATCAGACCATATACCATCATTACCAGCTATCTCACTATTTTTATCATCGACCAATGACACCACAGATGGTGATACACCTGATACACCACCATCACTTACCCATGGCACGCCTTTCACTGAGATTACCTCTTATACCCATAGATCACCTGTCATACCTCATCGTTGAGTTATGATTCTAGCATCAGGGCAGCCTATTCCTCATGGTCGACCGTACCGCTACCATCTTAATGGGCCGGTACATATGATGACTGCGAGGAAGAGGGTTGGACCGTTACCTGTTCAGCAACTTGCTGTGAGACATTATGTCGATCATTCTTCATCAGATTATTTTTCTCCAGGTGATTCAGCTCGAGATTCTTCTTTAGATTCGTCATCAGAGGCATCATCAGATTTTCATTCAGATGCTTCATCTGATTCTTCATCGAGACACTCATTGTCAGATCATTCTTCTCTCAATTTACCGAGTACTTCTGCGGGGCCATCTTGCAAGAGACGTAGGCCCCTTATGACATCTGTACTTGCATTACCACCTATATCCGGAGCCTTATCTCCTGTCCGTGTTGATTTGATACCATCGCCTAAGAGGGTTAGGGATTCTGGTTATTTGGCAGATGTAGAGGTAGATCCTAGAGAGACTAGTTTGAGGGATGATGTTATTGTCAGGGGTAGTGATGAGCCTCACTTAGAGCAGGATATCGATCCATAGATTCAGGCAAAGATTGATGAGTGTATTGCTTACGGGAATGCTTTTAGGGATAGGGGATTGATGCTAGAGTTGTAGTTGAGGTTGTTGATCGAGAGGAGAGTGAGATGGGTACGAGGGCCCCGGTTGAGGTCAGAGTTGAGAGGGTTACACATCCTGTGATGCCAGAGGATACCTCTGAGCCTACTCAGGAGGAGAGAGCTATGGAGTATACGTATGAGACTTTGGGGAGCCTAGTGCAGAGATTCCATGATCACATAGAGGCTATCCCAGTCCATCGTATACAGGTCATTGAGGGAGTTCAGAGGGAGCAGGGACGTAGGATTGTTAAGGTTAAGTCGGCAGTCACTGCCTTGACTGAGAGGATTGTTGAGTTGGAGAGGGATAATAGGAGGCTCAGAGGCACCGCGAGTGTTGAGAGTCAGAGAGTTGACCGACTCCAGCGCGGCATGTCACGTATGCAGAGAGAGCTGAGGCAGATACGACGACTTCGATTTTATGATCGAGTGAGAGTTGGCAGATTTGAGGCGTGTGCTAGGAAGCACATGGGGGGGGGAGGGGGAGGGGGGGGGGGGGGGGGGGGGGGGGGGGGGTGGATTTTTTTTTTTTTTTTTTGTTTTTTATTTTTTATTTGAGAAAGGGGGGGGGGGGGGGGATTTTTTAGGGAGGGTGGGTGGGGGGGGGGGGGGGGGGGGGGGGGGATGGAATACCGTCCTTAGATGTGTTCATTAGTATTGCAGTATTGATCAGTAGCGTTTAGTGATGACCGTAGTGTTAGAAACTTATATTTTCTGTATTTTGAAACCAATGTGATGTAATCACTAATGTTAGATGATATGAAATTGATATTTATCTATGCTATGATGTCATTATTTGATTTACTTATGCTTTTTGCGTCATTTATGTGGTTTCCATGAATATATTTCGATCGTGTATTTTCTATGTGAATTAACCAAATATTTTATTTAACACCGTTAGTGATCTCGTATCACCTAGAAATCTCATCGAGTGTTACGTTGTTATGTTGTAGGAAGATTCCTAACACACGATCCAGATCATCCATGACTCATGAGGATATTGAAGACTTGGTTACTCGCCGAGTAGCTAAAGAGATAGAGGCTCGTGAAGCTGTGATGAACCTTGAACCCCTGAATGAGAATGGGGATGAACAAGAAGGTGAGAATGGAGGAAATAGAAATTGAGAGAATGGAGGAAATGGAAATGGAGGGAATGGAGAAAATGAAAATGGAAATAGAAATAGGAATCATGGCATGAACTATGGAGGTTTCATGCCAGTGCTCGCGCGGTGCACTTCAAGACTCTTTGAAGCCACATAATTTCTCAGGAACTAAAGGCGTTGTCGGATTGACCCGCTGGTTTGAGAAAATGGAGACTGTGTTCAATATTAGTAATTGTCCATCGAAGTACCAAGTGAAATATGCTACATGCACACTGCAGGACAGTGCTTTGACTTGGTGGAACACTCACAAGAGGACAATTGGTGTTGATGCTGCATATGCCATGAAATGGGCTGGACTTATGAGGTTGATGACAGAAGTGTACTGCCCGAGGAATGAAATCCAGAAGATGGAGACTGAATTGTGGAATCTGACGGTGAAAGGAAACGACTTGACTGCTTACACACAAAGGTTTCAGGAGTTGATTTTGTTGTGTACGAGAATGGTCCCCGATGAGGAGGACAAGGTTGAGAGATTCATAGGAGGTTTGCCCGATAACATTCAGGGAAATGTTATCGCTGCTGAGCCCACTAAACTTCAAGATGCAATTCGCATTGCCAACAACTTAATGGATCAAAAGCTAAAGGGATATGCTAGAAGTGTTGAAAACAAGAGAAGGTTGGAGAACAACCCGAGAGACAATCATGGGCAGCAACCAATTTTTAAGCGGCAAAACGTTGGAGGCCAGAATGTGGCAAGAGCTTACACGGCAGAAAACAATGAAAGAAAGGGGTATGTTGGGTCTCTCCCCTACTGCAACAAGTGCATGTTACACCATGGAGGGTTGTGTACTATAAGGTGTGGAAACTGTAAGAAGGTTGGGCACCTGACTAGGGATTGTATGGCTGTTGTCGCTCCAAACACTCAGAGAGCTGCAGTTGGGAATCAGTCGGGTGTTATTTGTTATGAGTGTGGGAGGCCGAGACATTTTAGGAAGGATTGTCCTAAGTTGAGGAATCAGAACCGTAGAAACAAGACTGGAAGCAATGAAGCTACAACGAAGGCCTACGCCATTAGAGGAGGAGGAACAAACCTTGATTCTAACGTTGTCACGGGTATGTTTCTTCTTAATAACTGTTATGCTTCTATGTTATTCGATTCGGGCGCCGATAGAAGTTTTGTGCCGTCTAACTTTAGTGCTTTGCTTGATATTGCACCATCCACTTTAGACACTAGTTATACCATAGAACTTGCCGATGGAAGAATTTCAGAAACAAATGCTGTTCTTAGAGGTTGCACGTTATGATTATTAGGTCATCCGTTCGACATAGATCTAATGTCCGTAGAACTTGGTAGTTTTGACGTCATCATCGGTATGGATTGGTTGGCAAAGTACCACGATTTGATCGTTTGTGACGAGAAGGTCGTTTGTATTCCTTATGGAGATGAAGTGTTGATAATCCGAGGTGATGATTTCGACGGCGGAAGTAAGTTGAACATCATATCGTGTACGAGGACCCAGAAGTATATTCAGAAAGGATGTCAAGTCTATCTGGCGCAAGTTACATCCAAGAAGGGTGAGGATAAGTCAGAGGAAAAGCGATTTGAGGACGTGTCAATCGTACGGGGATTTCCGGAAGTCTTTCCAAAAGACTTGCCTGGACTGCCACCAGCTCGACAAGTTGAATTTCAAATTGACTTAGTCCCTGGTGCTGCACCTGTAGCACAAGCCCCGTATTGATTAGCACCAGCCAAAATGCAAGAGTTGTCCACTCAGTTGCAAGAACTTTCTGACAGAGGATTTATAAGACCCAGTTCCTCACCCTGAGGAGCATCGGTTTTGTTTGTCAAGAAGAAAGATGGTTCTTTTCGGATGTGTATCGACTACCATGAACTAAACAAACTTACTGTGAAGAACCGATACCCACTTCCGAGGATCGACGACTTGTTCGATCAACTCCAAGGGTCAAGAGTCTACTCTAAGATCGACCTGAGATCTGGTTATCATCAACTTAGAGTTCGTGAGGAAAACATTCCAAAGACAGCATTTAGGACTCGCTATGGTCACTACGAGTTCCAAGTAATGCCGTTTGGCTTGACTAACGCACCGGCAGTATTCATGGATTTGATGATCGGGTGTGCAAACCCTATCTAGATAGATTCGTGATCGTATCCATCGATGATAATTTGATCTACTCTAAGAGCAGAAAGGAGCATGAAGGACACCTTAAGTTGATTTTGAAGTTATTAAAGGAGGAGGAATTGTACGCCAAGTTTTCAAAGTGCGAGTTTTAGTTGTCGAAGGTACAATTTCTTGGTCACGTGATTGATAGTGAAGGCATTCACGTTGATCCCGCTAAGATTGAGTCAATCAAGGATTGGGCGTCACCCAAGACACCAACCGAGATTCATCAATTTTTAGGTTTGGCCGGTTACTACTGATGATTTATCGAAGGTTTTTCAAAAATTGCTAGGCCTATGACGAAGTTAACTCAGGAAAGCGTGAAGTTTGATTGGGGAGAAAAGGCAAAAGCTGCATTTCAGTTGTTGAAGCAGAAGCGCTGATTTTGGCTTTACCTGAGGGAAGTGAGAACTTCGTGGTATACTACGATGCTTCGCATAAAGGGTTGTGCGCGGTCTTGATGCAGAGGGAGAATGTCATAGCTTACGCATCCTGCTAACTCAAGGTTAACGACAAGAACTATACTACACGCGACCTAGAGCTTGGTGCAGTAGTGTTTGCCTTGAAGATGTGGAGACACTAGCTGTACGGTACAAAGTGCGTTATGTTCATTGATCACAATAGTTTGCAACACATTCTCGATCAGAAGGAGCTGAACATGAGACAACGACGTTGGTTAGAGTTGTAGAGCGACTACGACTATGAAATTCGATATCACCCAGGAAAGGAGAACGTGGTGGGTGATGCCCTAAGTCGAAAGGAAAGAAGTAAGCCGCTACGAGTTCGGGTCTTAGTTATGACTATAGGGTTAAATCTTCCTAAGCTAATTTTGAGTGCTCAATTGGAAGCCAGAAAAGAAGAGAACTTCATCAACGAAGATTTGCATGGCATGATTAACAAGCTAGAACCTCGCGCTGACAGAACATTATGTTTGAACAACCGAAGTTGGATTCCACTCTACGGTGATTTGAGAGCTTTAATTATGCATGAATCCCATAAGTCAAAGTATTCCATTTATCTTGGATCAGATAAGATGTACCAAGACCTTAAGAAGCTGTATTGGTGGCTCAACATAAAGCAGAAATTGCCACTTATGTTAGCAAGTGTTTAACATGCGCCAAGGTTAAGGTAGAATATTAGGAGCCGTCTGGTTTGTTGGTTCAACCAGAGATCCCACAATGGAAATGGGAGAACATAACGATGGATTTTGTGACTAAGTTGCCAAAGACGGTAGCCGGTCAAGACACGATCTGGGTAATCGTTGATCGTCTCACTAAGTCTGCTCATTTCTTGCCTATGCGAGAAGATGACACGTTAGAGAAGTTGACGAGACAGTACTTGAAGGAAGTAGTCTCAAGGCATAGAGTGTCAGTTTTGATCATCTCTGATCGTGATGGGAAATTTACTTTACATTTTTGGAAGTCCCTTAATAAAGCATTAGGTACTCGATTGGATATGTATAGAGCTTACCATCCAGAGACCAATGGTCAGAGTGAGAAAACCATTCAAACATTGGAAGACATGTTGCGTGCCTATGTACTCAACTTTGGAAAAGGTTGGGATAGACACTAACCGTTGGTGGAATTTTCATATAATAATAGTTACCATACCAGCATTAAGGCTGCTCAGTTTGAGGCGTTAAATGGGCGCAAGTGTCGATCACCTATCTGCTGGGCTGAAGTTGAAGATAGTCAGCTCACTGGCCCAGAGATCATCCACGAGACGACTAAGAAGATAGTTCAAATCAAGAGCCGTATCTAAGTCGCCCGTGATCGTCAAAAGAGCTATGTCGACGTAAGAGGAAAACCTCTTGAGTTTCAAGTAGGAGATAAGGTCATGTTGAAAGTATCGCCATGGAAAGGGGTGATACGTTTTGGCAAACAGGGAAAGTTGAACCCTCGTTATATTGGACCTTTTAAGATTATTGCTAAAGTAAGAATCGTTGTCTATCATCTTGAACTCCCAGAGAAATTGAGCAGAGTTTATAATACGTTTTACGTCTCAAATTTGAAGAAATGATTAACTGATGAACCTCTTGCTATATGATAAGTGCTTAATTACACATATCTTTTACCTCTAAAAACGAGCTTAAATGACCAAAAACAGACAAAAAACTGC